>JXCR01145932.1:211261-232599 GCA_002079205.1 Phalaenopsis hybrid cultivar
TACTTTTGGTTTTAATCGAGACTTCTTGTTGGTTTGACAATGATTTCTACTTTTAAACTAAAGTGTGGTTTTGTTTTCTCTATGAATTATGAGTAGTTTTCCTTATCTTTCTCCTTAAAATGATAAGTAATTAAAGTGTTGGATAGAAGTTGTAGAAAGTATTAATATTTAATTTTGGAATAAGTTGCAATGATTTAATTCTATGAACTTCATTTACTTCTTGATCTGATCTATCTAGATGCTAAAATTTGTTGCGAGAACAAAAGAATCGGACTGGTATTGTCTCAGTCAACAATTGGAAAGAATCACATGAGATTGTATGAATGAGAATATAGTTCATACGGTTGAATACAAATAAATAGAAAAATAATCTTTGAAGGGTATAAAGTTAGAGGACTTTAGAGTGACAGGCTAAAGCCACGAACTTAGTTTATTATTTTAGGTTTTGATACGAGATGTCAGTCCCCAGGTCGAGGGAACTGACAGAACTCTACAGTGAGAGCTAGTATCTTCTCTGCCTAACCGGTCTTCAGAACTAGTAAGGGTAGAGAATAATATTGCTCCTATTTGACACAACACAATTTGACTACTTCCACAACAGAATTCCTATACTTATTACCGATTCATGATAAGGAGAAAAATACTTCGTATTCAATGTTTTTCTTTTACATAAACTCAAGTTATCTTTAATAAAATTTTATTTCATTTTCAAATATTAAAAATACCTAAAAGAGTTTAAATTTCATTCATATGATAAAAACTATAGTTTAAGTATTTGTCTTTTTAAAATAGAAAGTTTATAACTTAAATTATTGCATGCTGTGAACAATCCCTGTGGGTTCGATATTTGGGACTTAATCAAAAAGTTCTATATTACTTGATAATGATATGTATACTTGCATAATACCCCAATATATATTAAGTTAAAAAGCTAAATTCTTATTTTCTCCAGGATCAAGTTTTTTGTACTGTTGCAAAATAAGGAAAGATAAGTGAAAAATATAATCAAATACATTGTTAGACTGTTGCATATAAACAAACGGGATCAAACACCCATATTACCCTTAATAGGATGTTGACACTAGCCTAGATCAGTTGAAGTATGGTATCTAGCTGCCCTTATGGCCTAAGCTTAGAAGTGTGTCTACCAAGTACAGGGTTAACCCGACCCAAGTTCTGTCGANCGGTTGAATACAAATAAATAGAAAAATAATCTTTGAAGGGTATAAAGTTAGAGGACTTTAGAGTGACAGGCTAAAGCCACGAACTTAGTTTATTATTTTAGGTTTTGATACGAGATGTCAGTCCCCAGGTCGAGGGAACTGACAGAACTCTACAGTGAGAGCTAGTATCTTCTCTGCCTAACCGGTCTTCAGAACTAGTAAGGGTAGAGAATAATATTGCTCCTATTTGACACAACACAATTTGACTACTTCCACAACAGAATTCCTATACTTATTACCGATTCATGATAAGGAGAAAAATACTTCGTATTCAATGTTTTTCTTTTACATAAACTCAAGTTATCTTTAATAAAATTTTATTTCATTTTCAAATATTAANAAGATAACTTCAACCCTCCCGAGTACAATTTTTTTTTCAGCCCATGGGAATTGACAACAAAAGATGGTTACACTTATATGTCGATCATTGTTTTATAAACCAAATATACATCATGATTTGTGCCCAAGCTACTTATTAATGGATAGTGTCATCTATCATTTGCCATTAGTTTTAGATTTTTTTACTTGCCAAAAAAAAATGGTTGTCATTTTGAGTGAACCTATATTTGTAAATAATGACTAATGTCATGTAATTTAAAATGATGATAAAAGAAACATTATGAGTAGTGAATTAAGCATCTCATGCCATTATGAATGCATAATGATTCGCATTTCCATCTCAGTTTGGAGATCCAGCACTTGCCACAAGGATTAATTAGTACAAAATCATAAGGAATCCACATCTATTGATTATTTTTTTCCCCATCTTTTTCTCTTTTCTTTTGAATCCCTATGCTTCCATATTTTCAGTCAGTATAATGTCACATAAATTTGGAAAACATTTACAATGCATGAAATATTAGTAGCTAGTGCAACCAACTAATTTAAAAGTTTGGACAGATGAAAACAAAACCAATTTTTGCATCCAGTTGCCCAATTTCACCCAAATAAAGTGGTAAGGTGAGTCCAAACAGCAATTGAAATGCTCATCGTCTGAGGTCAATTAAAAGCCCATGACTTAGTCAATCACCATGGATTGCAAAGAATATGACAAGCGCCTCCTCCCAACAATCATGTCACTCTCATCTTGGGGACCCAATTGCACCTCCGAAATACATACTCATGACATATTCTAAGATCATCTAACGAAGAACCAATTAGAGCAGCCAACTACTTTACAAGCACAGACTAATGGATACACAATCAATGCTTTATAGCCAAATGTTCATCTTCCCCAAAAACCATGGTGCAATGAATCAATACTGCACATGAGTTGATTGGCAATTAAGGTTGAATGTTAGTCCTTGACTTAGTCAATCAACATGAATTGGTCAATCAAGATGAATTGCAATAAACATGAAAATAATTATCTTGTCCTCTTGACAATCATGTCAGTCTCTTCGCCTTGGGTGCCCTTTTACACCGCCAAAGTTCATGAAATGATCTAATATCATTTGAAAAAGGGCAAATTACTTACTTTTTTGAAAGCTTGAATTAATGAATAAGATGCAACCTATGATTAAAAGCCAAACGACCACCTTCTCCCAAAACCACAGTGAATTCATGCTACATATAATTAGATTATTAATCATGGTTAAATGCTGGTCCATGAAAAAGTCATTCAATGTGGAATGGAAGAGGAATGACAAACTATTATCCAATCATCATGCCAGTCCTCTATCACATGATAGCTTAAAGGCTGATTTTCTCTTATAAAAGATGAATGATAGTTCTTTTCCACGTTAAATCTTTAAGGTTATGAACTTTAAAAGCAAGATTAAGATCATTTACACTCTTTTAATGATACAAAAATTTGCAAGATTCACAAAATGTTAAAATTTTTAAGAGTTCTTATCAGCCATTTGATGCAATTGAATGTGTAGTAATGTGTGCCATTGATTTCATTAGATTCCATGAGAAATAGTGGAGTAATGATAATCATATTTTTCAAATCATGAAGCAATAATTGTGTCAAGATCTTCTCTACACTAATCTAAGTATTATTTTTCCAAATAAAGATATAAGCAAAGGACAACCATCATCATCAACACTACCCCAAGTAATTCAAGATCAGCTTAATGAAACTATATTCTTCATTTATAAAGGATCAACTAAACAAATATGGTAACACAAGCCATTACTATGAATGCAAATAGAGTGCTAGAACTCTTATTGAAATAATAGATAAGCTCCAATTATAAAAAAAGGACGAACAATTAACAGAGTTTAAAAAATTGAATCAATGGAGTGAATTCATGATCAAATTAAAATTACAAAATCTTTGAGGTTTCAAACTGCTGGCTCACATTTTAAAAATCAAATATTACATCTCTTAAAATAGACCCTTCTCTTGAAAAAACCATAGCTCACAATAAAAATGTCAGTTTTCTAATATTTGAGGTAATGTACAATAAAAAAATTGAAAACTAAAATAATTTGACGGAACTTCTTGATTTTCTATATGAGAAGTAACTAGGTTCACAAAGTGTTTGTCAATTTTTTGAAAGCATAAAAAACCAAAAATAGTTTTGAATAACTCTAAAAAGCTACTAGATAAACACAAATACCCGAAAGTTAACTAACCAAATAACTCTTAAGCTCATTCTCAATTGTTATTGATAAACCTAAATTAGTAAATTAAGCTCTCCTCCAAAGTAAATAAAAAAATTCCAAATTTTCCCTAACAATAAAATCAAACCCAAATTAATGCCTAAATGGCACTACTCGTACAAAAAAAAAAGTTAAATAGTATACCAACAAACCCCTCACTTCCCTTTCAAGTGAATGGCTAGCGCTTTTTGCTATTCAACCTCTACCCATAAATTTCCAAAACTACACATAAAAGACAATCTAAACAAATTAAGTTCATTTTTATGCAATATGCCCTAGTCTTTTAGGTCTACCTCTACCTTTCTTAACATAAGTAGAATCTAAAACATCTACTCTCCTAACCGGATCATCAGATGATCAACAATTAATGTGACCAAACCATCTAAGACGACTCTCTCTAATCTTGTTTGCAACCGGAGCTACACCAACTCTTTCATCGATACAAGCAATCCAAATTTTATCTCGAAGTGTCAAGCCATTCATCCACCTAAACATTCTCATCTCAACAACACTTTTATGCTTCTCTTCTAAAGGCCAGCACCTGCACCATAAAGCATTACAGGTTTCACTATCCTCTTATTTAATTTTTATTTAAGTCTAAGCGGTAATTTCAATCACACAATAGTCCTGATGCATTTCTCCACTTCAACCAACCAACTTGAATTCAACTAATCACATCCCCATTTATATTGCCATCACTTCGAGCAATGGACCCGAGATATCTAAAATGTTTACACCGTTTAATAATTTAAACACCCATAGTTACAACTTTGTCACTAGATCCATTACTACTAAAATTACATTTCATGTACTCAGTTTTAAATCTACTCAAACGAAGGTCTTTAGAATCTAATGTAGACCTCAATAATTCAAGCTTTTCTTGAACTCTGTATCAAGTCTTATCCACAAAAAAAATATCATCAGCGACAAGCATACATGAAGGTACATCCTCCTGTAAATGTCCAGCAAGAGCATCCATAACTAAACCAAAAATATATGGGTTTAAAACCGGTCGCTGATGTAATCCAACTAAAATAGGAAAATATTTGGTCAATCCTCCTTCTGTTCAAACACAAGTGACAGTTCTAGTATACATATCTCAAATGACTTAGATATAAGTCGAATCAACACATTTCTTTTCTATAACTCTCCAAAAAATTTCTCTTGGAACCTTATCGTAAGCTTTTTATGAATTGATAAAAATCATATGTAGATCCGCTCTTTCAGCTTCTCTATCAAACCTCTATATAAATATATAGCTTTCATAGTAGACTTACCGGGCATAAATCCAAACTAATTATGAGAAATCTCTGTATCACATATTAACCTATGTTCAATAACAGTTTTCCAAAATTTTAATGTATCACACATTAACCAAAAGAGCAAAGCCAAAAAAAGTTGCAACTAAGGACGAACCCATGCCCAGAAGCAAAGTAAAGAATATTATATAAAAACTACATTTTACGACGTTTTCTTAATAGTCAAACTATAAATTTTAAATTTCAATTTATAATATGCAAATTTTATAAATTTGAATTTTGAATTATAAAATTCAAAAATTATAAATTTTGAATTTAGATTTTCAAATATTGCATAAAATTCATTAAAATTTACTTGAAACATGTTTATTTGTATAAAAGAAAACAAATAAACTTTTGCACCCTTGAATTGCTGGCTAAAGCATTTTGAGGGCTAGTTACATGGTAGTAAACAACCTTCCTTTTATTAAAAATATGCGGTCACCTCTCTACCTCTTACCTCTCTGTGTAATATAAAATTATTTTTTGCAAGAAACTATAATTGCTTGTTGCAATGAAAGCAAAATAAAATTGTATGTGTTTTTTACTAAAATCTTACTGTCTTCCAAGCATGAGGAGCCGTGGTGGTTGTCTTCACCATTGAGGAATTTGGTGACTGTTTCAACACTTTTCACTAAAGTGAGTGATAAGGCAATTTATTTTACTTAACCCTAATTTCGTTTGTTGTGGATCTTTGCAATAAAATTTCCTCTACAATTTCCTATGATATCGCTGATTATAATCCCACAAAAATTCATCCAGAAACCCTCAGAGCATTATTAGCCAAACCTTACATGAAGAAGCACTAGTCTTATTCTAAACTATAATTGGCTGACCAAAACCCCTAAAAAATTTGTGAAATTGTCTAGATTCAGATTAAAAAAGTAATTTATCATTCACAAGTACTTTTAGGCTTTGATAACATCTATGTTACATCCACTTAAGCCAACAACCCCATTCTAGGGCTCTCCGCCAATGGGATATTCCACATGACCTAGCCTTGTTCACACCTATACTAAACACCCATAAAACACTAGAAAATTATAAAATGCTCCAGATCAAGTTTAGACATAGCATAATAACAATTATAAATGTTTTTAAGTTCTACGATTCATATTTTCAATACACTAAAACCCTTATGTTACATAAAGCAAGCTTTTAGATTTTAACCTAGTTTTGCCCTAGGTTGGCTCCTTTTGTGACGGGCATTAACTCTCCAACAACCCTACCAAGGCCAACCTCACCGTCCTATCACCTTTGTAAAGCCTCATAAGCCCAAGTCAGCCAACATTTAAATGGCCCAACATTTTGGATATGCCATTTAGTCTTATTTATCTTCACCTATTTTCGCATAATACAAGAAAAATTAAACACAATTTCAATGGCTTCGTCATTTCAATGCATGCATACCAATGTTTCAATATTTCATTTCTTGGATGATGGTGCTAATTCATTAGCAATGTGGCTAGCTTTACATAAGACTATATAAATCTCTAATTGCGCTTCTTTTTTAACATAATTATGAGAGATAAGAACATCGAGTTTTAAGATTTCTTCTCCTATATTATTTCTTTTACTTTTCTATTTTACTTTGATAGCAATGAGGTGATGTGAGTTCGGAGTATCTCAAGCCTTGGTAGCTAAATCAAAATTAGTTTTTGANGGATGCCCCTAAAATTTTAGAGGAAGATTTGAGGGGTATTAATGTAAAAAAATAAAAAAATAGGGCTGGATGTATAAAAATACATATGAATTGGGTGGTGCATGCAAAAATGATCCTAATTTTTAAAAAATTTTTGATTTGTCAGCTAAAATTAGTTCACGGGGGAAAAATCTGCAGGCGCAAGTCAGAAGTTGCATCCGGTCAAATTTCGTCGTGGGCCCCACCAACGAAAATAATCCACAAAGAAATGAAATTTCGTTGTGGGCCCCACCANAGGTTTTAAATGTATAAATATTTAATACATAGGAATTGGGAGGTATGAATGTGGATGCCCCTAAAATTTTAGAGGAAGATTTGAGTGGTATTAATGTAAAAAAATAAAAAAAATAGGGCTGGATGTATAAAAATACATATGAATTGGGTGGTGCATGCAAAAATGATCCTAATTTTTTAAATTTTTTGATTTGTCAGCTAAGATTAGTTCACGGGGGAAAAATCTGCAGGCGCAAGTCAGAAGTTGCCTCCGCTCAAATTTCGTCGTGGGCCCCACCAACGAAAATAATCCACAAAGAAATGAAATTTCGTTGTGGGCCCCACCAACCGACGAAAAATAATCCACAGACACAAGAAATTTCGCTGTGGGCTCCACTCGAGCGGAGGCCGTACTGCCGTGACTTTCGTCGCTGCAATATTTATGAGGATGCATGGTGGGGCCCACCCTACTCCCCAACGGTCCATCGCCCGTGATTCGGTTGCCGGAACTTAATTTAGCATTTTTAAAATTTACCGAGGGAACCGGCGCCATCATCATTTAGGCACATATTTATATTTATTTAATAAATTTAAATAAAGAAGGTATTTATATACATACCATTTAATTTTCTTGTATTTATATATTTCTCCTAAATTTTTTATATTTACCCAAAATTTTATAAATATATATAATCATTGTTATTTACTTATTAAAATCTTAGATGCTAGATTTTTAATTTTTATTTAAAATTCTCCATCTAAAGATAATATTATTTTGCATTTATGAATGAATTCATTAAATACCACAATCATCATTTACTGAAATATTTAATATAAGTCTCATAGACTAGACATAAAGTTTGGACTAAAATTCGTTCATGATTATTTTGAATATTTTAAATTAATAATAATTACAATTTATAAGAAATTAAACATACATATTGAGCTTGTAGCTCATGTATTTTCTCAAAAGCTGGTCTGAAATCACTTTAAAAAATTAATTAATTTTAAAAATACCATCTTTCTAAATTTCAAAATTTGAAATTCATATTTTTCAGATTGCATCTATGTAGGGCCTGCTCGGGACAGCTTATGAGTGCCACGTCATTTTTTAAAACGCCGTCTTAACCGTTTGGTTTGAATTTTTTTGAAAACCCTACCACGTTCCTGCAGGCCGTGTTTCAGTATAAACTATTTATCAGGAAACCTCAAAGCTGCCCCAAACAACCCCTCTAAATATTGGACATGTAAAAAAATTTGACATTCCAACCATTCAGAAGTCATACAAAGCTTGAAATATAAAGGATTGATCATCCCCTTTAAGAAAAATAAATTTTTGAGTGATTAAAATATAAATTTTAAATTTAGATGGCCTGGAATGTAAAAACCCCAAATAAAAAAAAAACAAGTAATAACAGTAGAAGCAATTTCTTAAAAAGTTTTTTTTTTAAAAAAAAATTAACAAATTTAAAGAATGAAGAATTACGGAAAATAGCTCCAAAATAATTCTGGATCTCAAGACAAAATTCAAAAATTTAACCCAAAAAAAAAAATAAAAAACTTCTGTCAGCTATGATTTCTGAACAGTATGGGCGAGGAATTGAGACTTACTGACAATGTCACCCACATGGAAGGTTTTAGAAGCAGCCCAAGCTGTGTAGTTGGGGCTGTTCAAAATCGTCCATCCGATCGAGTCGCCGACGGTGTAGATCTTCGCGGCCGACGAATTCAGCCCGGCGAAGACGAAGAAGGCGGCCAACATCAACGCTACTTTCACAAAAGAAGCCATTATTGCTGCTTCTCTGGACAGGGAAAGTTTTTTTCTGAAGGAGAATCCTAATCTTTGGAGTCCGCCTTTCTGAGGTTTAAGTAGACCAATGCGGCTATCGTAATTACAATAATAGCCCCCATCCCCCTTCCGCTGAAGTTAGAGATCCGGTGGTACAGGGTGTAAATAAATTGAATTGACCTAAAATCACCCGACTTTTAAATTTAAATTTTTTGTCTTTGTTATGAAAAAAAATGAAGGTTTACATAAATACCACTCAATTTTTATATATCTACACACATAAACTTACAATTTTTACTTACCACCTTAAAAAGGTTCATTTCAGTTTTAAAAAACTAAAGGGATAATTTTTTTTTTATTTGATATGAAAATTTGGGTGCTATAAATATAAAACGAAAAATTTAGGTGTTAGATATGTAAATACATAAGAATTGCCTGATTTGTATGCNTAAAATTGCAAGTATTGCATTTGTTGAATAAAATCTACCAGCAACCGCATGCACAGTTACATGCAAACTGTTCAATCTCTCCCAAATCAGCACTGAAAGAATCAAATAAATAAAACAACACTTCTCATTGAACTCCCGCGCAATAACAAATTCAGACAAAAAAAAAATTAGGATGCCGAAATTTTTACAATCTTTAAACACCCGAAATTCCTTATCTATGAGCTGAAAATCCCTACCTGGAAAACCAACCGAATCCCATCCCGCGTGTCCACAGCGACTGGCATNGAAAATTGCAAGTATTGCATTTGTTGAATAAAATCTACCAAAGCAACCGCATGCACAGTTACATGCAAACTGTTCAATCTCTCCCAAATCAGCACTGAAAGAATCAAATAAATGAAACAACACTTCTCATTGAACTCCCGCGCAATAACAAATTCAGACAAAAAAAAATTAGGATGCCAAAATTTTTACAACCTTTTAAACACCCGAAATTCCATATCTATGAGCTGAAAATCCCTACCTGGAAAACCAACCGAATCCCATCCCNGTTGAAATCCAACGCAATAACAAATTCAGACAAAAAAAATTAGGGTGCCGAAATTTTTATAATCTTTTAAACACCCGAAATTCCATATCTATGAGCTGAAAATCCCTACCTGGAAAACCAACCGAATCCCATCCCGCGTGTCCACAGCGACTGGCATACAGGAACAAAAGACGCCGCTATCAATGATGCGGTGCACGTCCTCCTGTACTTCTCGCACCGTTAAAGCAGAATTAGGGCGACTAAACCTGAGTGCGCCGGCGGCTGCACCCTCGAGGTCTGCACGTTCAAGCGCCTCCCCGTCCTTGTTCCGAATCAGAACCTCGCTAATGAGTACTCGCTCTTCGTCCTCCTTACCGTGCTGTAGCCGCCGAGGGTTCTGCTCCTGCTCAGGCCGAGTTAAGGCGAGCGAAGACGAGCATAGAAGATTTGGCTGTCCCCAAGACCGAATGAGCGACGTAGCCAATCGATGGATGGATTCTTTGGCTTTTTGAAGGTGAAATGAGAAGTCATGCCGAGCGAAGGGCAGGGCAGAGCGTTTGTGAATGGGGTGATCTTTAAGCAAAGCAGGGACTTTGATGGGGGCCAGGATGAAACGGNGCGAAGGGCAGGGCAGAGCGTTTGTGAATGGGGTGATCTTTAAGCAAAGCAGGGACTTTGATGGGGGCCAGGNCCGAACGGCAGGGCAGAGCGTTTGTGAGTGGGGTGATCTTTAAGCAAAGCAGGGACTTTGATGGAGGCCAGGATGAAACGGACATCATCGTTTTTTTCCATTCCCGCGACACAACCACCAAGGGGAAGGAGTGTTATGAGAGCTGTGCAGCTAGGGTTGCAGAGGTTTTAGCCATGTAGCATCAGACGAAGAAGAAAATTTTAAAAGATGTACATGCAAATGGATAAGGTATTTTTTTTCTCATTTGGACTGAACAGCTACAAGTATAATTGGGAAATTTACATTCCTACCATTTTCACATATCTAAGTGTTAAACTTTGATATTATATTTTGGGGTTTTTATGTACATAACATAACACTCAAAATCTTCTTAGGGTATGTTTGGGTCAACTACAGATTATTTAAAACTGTATATTTGCAGATTATCCTGAGAACCTGATAATCTACAGATTGTCCTGAGAAGCTGGCTGATTGTTTGTGAGAGTTTATTCAAAACAACTTATTTGCAATTATTTCTGGATAAATGATCATTTTGCCCCTATTAAATAATATTGTTTGCAACAAAACTGTCTGGGCAATATATAATTAATACAACAGAAGCAGATGATCAATATAAAATTTTACAAAATAAGATACAGTCCTCACTTACGCGTGAGTATCAAAACTGATAAAATAAAGAGAAAAGCAATTACAAATACAATTAAAATTATTAAAATGATAATTTTAAAACCCTAACAACGTATGTCATCAGCTGCACTGTCCTCCTGGGAAGCCATCGTACATTGATCACTGCCAGCAGTGAAATATATTGGAATGTCGGCCCAACGGAAGAAACCGCACCTCGCAAAAATGCCTCTGTGCCAACCATAGAACTGTCTCCTCTAGCTGTGAGTCTGCCGTGATGTGAGTAAGGGAGCTTGTAGTCCGCAGTAACACAGCATAACTCGAGAGGTCCCTAAAATCCTGGAGCTCATGTTTTCACAGAGATAGAAACAATAAAAATCATCAGTCCGATCAGAAAATTAAATTAAGGATTAGATATGCATTAAAAAATTGAATTAAACAAAAACTGTATCAAAGCAAAAAGCATAAATAAAAAAAATGTGAGTGTGAGGTCTCAAACATCTAACTACACCAAGCCAGGAGTTTATCACTATAAGGAGACAGTGGACCTTGAAAAAAAATGAGTTTTTGGTTGTTTTAACCCACGGGGGACAAATGTTCTGGGTTATATATGCCTATCACCAGAAAAGTTCATCCAGTAGATCCTTGACCCGGCCTGCAATTACGCAGATTTCTATGTTCCAAATTTTTGTGTCCAGAATGTCGATCCCAAAAAGAATGAGGTAATTCAAAATAGGAAAAGTTCTAGTCTTCTGGTTTTAAGTCCTAGCCAAAATAGTTGAAATTGTTAAAATATAATAAGCTAACCTACCATGTTACAACTAATAATAAATTTAAATACTACATAAGTAATCTTACCTTTAGCAATTTGGATTAAAAGATATCAAATACTTAAAAGGCTTCCTTATAATGATTTAAGTTAATGACATGGAATGTAAATTGCAAGTAATAAAATATCTAGTGATAAATAGAAGCAACAATATTCTTTACCCTCTCCCAAGTACATAAAGAATCTTGGATAGTAATGGCTTTATTTCTTTAAATCCCATAGCTATCCCTTCAAAGCATATTTCTTTACAATTTGCATCTCCCCACAAGACATATCAACATATGTCCCATATTTTAATGTGATTAAACTAGTTGATTATACCATGGCTTTCCGAAGTCTTTGGTTCATAACATATTTTAACAATTCAATTGGCTAGAATGAAAAGTAAATTAACTTCCTAAGGTTAATCAACACCAATTAAAAGTAAGGAAATTACATACCACTTTATAATCCATTCATCTACCTAATCATCACAAGAAAGAGACAAAGTTTTGCCCAAGAAGCATGTTGGTTTCACCAGACAAATGTATTGAACAAAAGAGAAATCTACTAATCATTGTTACAATTGAAATACACCAAGAAAATACAAAGATACTTGATAGTTTCTCGTTTACAATGACTAGAACTTGACTTAACATGCACACGTCCTAATTTGTTAAGCCTCTGCACTAAAAAAAATCCCCTTCTCCTGCACTAAAACAAGAAGCTCCAAGAAAAACCCTCTAAGTACTCCCAAGAGCATCAATCCATAGTTCACTGGCATCAATCCTTTAAAAGGCAAAAATACATGATTATTTATAGGCTCCAATAACTAGCATCCACGACTCTCACCTTTAGCACACAATTTCCTTATGACCTAACACTTGACTTGCACAAACCTCCTAAAAGTTATTAATGTCTATGTTTCAAGGGTCTGGTGCCTTGGCGCTAGGCTCTTTGTATGCTTGAGGTTAAACTGGCGTCAGGCTCCCTATATGCTTCAGGTAGAATGAGCTCCTATGCGCCCAAGGTTTCGGCTCCTAGCCACTAGTATCACGACGCCTAGACACCCAATGGATGACACCTAAGCGTCAATCGCTCGTGGTGTGCTCTTTTAGGACGGGCTCCTAGGCACCCAAGGGTCTGTGCTTAGGAGTTGAGAAAGCAGTTTTTCTCTTTTAAGCTCTTTGTCTTTGCCTACCTTCCCAATTTCAATTATGTATTATACCTAAAAGAAAAACAAAAAAAATTCCTTCCTTAAAGTGCAATATCTTAAATTCTAATTAACTTTTTCATGCACCAAGATATCCAACATTTCCACAAGTAACACTTCAATTTAAAGAATGATTTATGTAACTCAAAGGAGTGGGTATCATGCAAAGCTTCCTGCAATCTTGCTTCAAAGGTTCCTACTTAAATCAACACATTTACTCTTGTGACTATGTCCATTTCATAGGATTTTAAAAAAGTTACACTTAACATATAAAGTGCGATTTTACATCATTTAAAAAATAAGTTAGTTTATATCATTTATTATTAAGTAAATGCCAAATAACAAGAATTGAGCACATTCAAGAAATTAAGGAATATTGTGGATTTTTTTTAATTTAGGACGAGATGGTAGTAAAACCAATTTTTGGTAAGGCTTCTCCTCAAACTTATCAATTTATATTTTTCTTATATACGCTTTTTTTTTTTACTTTAGGATGATTTTTTCAATCCTAAGCATAACTTCTTAGGGATTACTATATTGAGATGGGCCTTTAATGATTTTGAATCCTAATACTCTCTTTCTAAATTCAACCCTCCACAAATCTTTCCCACTCACCATTTTAAAAGTGAAGAATTTATAAGAAAGAAATTAAATATTTAATGGAGGCTCAAATCTTATTATAAACCTATATTTTTAACAAATAGTCAATCCTTTCGAAAAGTAGATATGATGACCACCCCTTCACATATTAGTTTGCAAAAATTTATTAGCACTAATATTACTTAATATGCCTATAGTTTACATTAATAAATTGTGTTTTCCTTCACCACAAGTGTTATCACTCCACATTTAACGACACTCTCCTTAAGAGAACCAAAAAAAATCTATTTAAATTAAATTACATAGGGACAAATAAAGTTAAGTTTAGCATGATTTTTGTCCCCCCCCCACCCCCCAAACTTAGTTTCCATCAAATGCATCAATTTGGACATGCATTAAAAATTGCGAGTAAGAGTACAGAAAAATTTCATACCTCATGATCATATCAACATGACTAAACATGTATGTAATAGAAAGTAAAATTGAACTAAACAAAAATATAGCCTGAAAGAATTGCACATAGAGGCCAACATGTATATAACAGAAGATAACAGAAGTCTAGATAGAATCCATAATGATTACAATAAATAAAATCTTATGCACCCAACTAAAAAGAAAATTCACTCATCCTCCTCTTGATCATCAACTCCCACATCTTCTTCCTCTTCTCCAATGGAATCCTCCTCCATTGACTGTCAGATACTTTCATAAATTTGTTAAGAAGAATATACTAGAAACTCAATAGGAGTGTCGCCTCCAATCCACTGGTTCCTACAATACATCTCCAACTAAGTAGCCAGGAAGCAAACTATTTAATCAACCCTTGTTGTAAAAGCATACATCTCGGGCTATAAAATGGAGGTGTCATCCTCCAGCCCCTCAAATTTCTGTGTGGTAGATGCCTCGTCGTGGTAGAAGGGCTAGGTCAAGAATAAAAAGCAGAGGACAAAGAGAACATATCCAACGCTAGAACATTGCATATCTCTAGTATATCCTAATTTTAGATTTAATAAATAGGCTTTAGAGGATACAAGTGCACCTCCCAACTATGAAAAGACAAGTCATAGTTCTGACACAATTAGAAATTGAGGATGGGTGATACACCAAAATAATATGTTATTTTAATTATACATTTTATACTTAATTTTGGTGATAATGCACTTTAAAGAAGGGTATTTTTATATTTTTGTTGCAGGTATATCAATTATTGGCATTTGGAGCAAAAGTAGCAAAAATGATTAAATTTGGAGCCAAAATAACAAATTTTGGGATTCTGATGCCTGAAGTGCCAGAACTGGCACCTCAAGCACCACTTTACAGAGAGTTGGTGCCTGAAGCGCCAGAATTGATATCTGAAGTGCCATTTGACAGAGATTTGGCACCTGAAACACCAGATTTGGTGCCTGAAATGCCAAAATCCAGAACAATGCGGTCTTAAGTAAGTTGGAGTCTGAAGTGCTAGAACTAGCGCCTGAAGTGCCACAGATGACTTTTTTGCATATTAAGGTAGTTTGGGATGAATTTTGCACAAATTTTGAAAGGAACACTTGTTCTAAACGCCCCATAGAGTGACTCAGTGCATCTAGACCCTTTGAAAGGTTCTTTTATGAATAAATATGTCTCTTGGATCAATAGACATGTCTTTTAAATTCAAAAGGGTTGAATTTTAGACAGAATTTTGGGCTTGAAGAGAGGGAAGTCTAGGGCTTGAAGAAGGAGGCGTGTGAGGGATTTTTGAAGAGCGCAAGAGAGAGAGAGAGAGCAAGTCAATGACTTGGAGATTTTCTTCAAAGATTGTAAGAGGAGAGGGAAGGTGAGAGATTTCTTCTTCATTTCTTTTCTAAGAGAGAGTTGACAGTGCTTATAAAATGAGAAAGTGTTTGAAGAGAACTTCTAAAGATTTGCTTGGGAAGGATTGTGAGATAAGTTGTGTTCTTTTATTTTTTTGTTTTGTAAACATGTTTTATATATGAAATCCATGTTTTTGTCGTATCCTTCTCATGAATTCTGAGTAGTTATTTTTATCCTTCCCCTTACAATGAAATTTTGTTTTGTGAAGAAATGATTTTATTTTATACAGTTTAAAAGTCAATAATTTGTGATGATTTGAACTCTGATCTTCATTTACTTTTTGATTTGGCCAATCGAAATGTTAAAATGTATTGAGAAATATATGTTCCAAAAAGGCTATCATTTCTACAACATGGGAAGAATAACATTTGATTCCATGGGAGAAGATGTCATCCATAGGGTTGAGTGCAAATAAATAAGGAAATATACTTTGTTGAATGCAAAATTAGAGATTTTATGGTGACAGATTAAAATCTTCAATTTGGTCCAGTTGATTGGAAACTAATGTGAGATTGTTAGCCCTCGGGCGAGGGAGTAATGGGAGCTCTGGAGTAGAAGCCGGTATCCTCTCAGCCTAACCACGGAATTAGGGACCAAAATCTAGACTAGTCAATATTTTTTACACACTTGGAAGAGGGTAAAGAATATGATTGCTTCTATCTAGCACAAAATAATTTATATATAAATATTTTTTCAAATGATTTTAATTTCTTCTTAATCCATATACTCATTATAAATGGAAATGATGCTTTCTTAAATTTGAACTCTTCTTCATACAAAAACTTTGTTTAGTTTTCAAAATTTTACTTTTGAAAGTTTATCATTTAGTTTAATTAACTTAGTCATTTAACTGCATTTTATTTAGCATTCACTCATTTACTATAGATTTGAATTTTATAATTCACTTATATAGTTTAAATTGTAGTTTGCATTATAACCTTAAGAATTTACTTATAAGCATTTCCAAATTCCCTGTTGGATCGATATCTAGGACTCCATTAGAGTCCTTTATTACTTGAGCGATACATATACTTGCATCATTTTTAGGGAATTTGGCAATTTAAAAATTTTTAAAAGATAAAACTATTTTTATTAAATTTATTTTTGTTAGGATTAAATTGCATATTTAATATTGTATCTGTCGTGTGTATTTTGTAATATTAAAAAATATTTGTAAAAACAACACACTAAATTCACCCGCATCAATTTTTTGGCGTCGTTGCTAGGGAAGTAACAGAAATTAGTAGTAAGTTATTTTATAATTTAAATTATTTTATTTAAACTAAAAAAAATGTTTGTAGTTTAGTTCAAATATTTTTATATTTTAGTGTGTTTGCTTATTTTAAATTACTTATTGTGTATGTTTATGTATAGTGTAAGATCTAAAGATTTAATACCTTACGATTTTGAGTTAGAAAGAGCTACTAGAAAAATTTGAAAAAAACAAAAAGAGATAGATCATTTTAGCAAAATGACTTGCTATTTAAGTAATGCTGGAAATGAAAATGAACATCATCAGAGACCTTTAAGAGATTATGTTAATCCTACAACAGATGAAATTCATTTGAGTATACAAAACCTTGCTGTAGCGGCCAATTCATTTGAGCTTAAATCTACTATTATATAGTGGTACAAAACAATCAGTTTAGGGGAACATCAACTGAAGATCCTAAATTACACCTTGCTAGCTTTCTAGAATTGTGTGCTACTTTTAAATATGATGGAGTCGTTAGACTTTGACTTTTTTCTTTTTTATTAAGGGATAAAGCTATGATGTGATTAATCTCGTTAGCACCTAGATCTATCGGAACTTGGGGAGACTTATCACAAAACTTTTTATCAAAATATTTCCCATCTTCAAAAACTGCTAAGCTTAGAAACGATATTACATCTTTTTGTTAGTTTGAAGAGGAATCAATTTATGAAGCCTGGGAAAGATTTAAAGATCTCCTTAGAAAATGTCCACACTATGCGTTGCCATATTGATTAATAATTCAAACTTTTTATAATGGATTGGTTAGATCTCTTAGATTGATAATTGACGCTGCTGCTAGTGGATCATTAATGTCAAAATCATTCAATGAAGCATATTATTTAATTAAAGAGATGGCTTTTAATAATTTTCAATTACCCTATAAAAGGTTAAATCCAAAAAGAGTAACTAGTATTCATGATTTTGAGGCAATATCTATGTTAGCTGCCCAAATAGCTATATCAAAGAAGATAGATCAATATGGAATGAATTATTCTTAAACATCACCTGTGCTTAAGGAAAACTCGTTGGGACAAATGATAGAATCTCAATCTTCTTATGAGACCTTAAATGTAATAAATAATTGTTCTAATAATCCTTATGCCAATTATTTTAATCCTGGTTGGAAGAATCATCCATATTTTAGTTGGAGTAACAAAAACTCTAATGTTGCAAATCTGCAATGGGAAAAAAAAAAGTTGCAAACCCATTGGGAAACTCTAACAATCAAGGGAATCCAACTTATAAACCTTATTACTCTACAGGTTTTAATAATTTGTAAAGTAAGTAGAAAAAGTTGTCAATGGAAGACTTAATATTGCAAATGGAAGTCAATTAAAAAGTTAAGGAGGTGCAATTAGAAACATGTAAAATTAATTGGAATGTATTTCTACTACACTTAGTAATAGACCTCTAAGAATGTTTCCCATTAATGTTGAAGTAAATCCTAAAGTTTAGAACAACGAGCAAATTAAGGCTATTCAACTGAGAAGTGGAAAAGAATTGAAAACTAGAGTTCAAAAAGAAGTGGAAGTTGAAGTTGAAAAAGATGAGGTGGAAAATGAAAAATCTGGTGAAGATTTTCATTTTGAGTCAGAATATCCTATTAAACCAATGAAAATCACTATAGAAAGACCACAACATCCATTTCCTCGAAGATTGAAGCAGAAAAACAAAGATAACCAATTTTCAAACTTTTTGGAAATATTGAGGAAATTGACAATAAGTATTCCATTTGTTGAAGCCATGGAATAAATGCCAAGCTATGTGAGGTTCATGAAGGATATAATTAATAATAAAAGGAAGTTTATAGATAATGAGAATGTTGCACTCAGTGAAGAGTGTAGCGCTATAATTCAGAAAAAGCTTCCTGAAAAACTCAAAGATCCTGGAATTTTTAATATTCTTTGTGCTATTGGCAAAAGATTTTTTAGAAGAGCTTTATGTGATTTAGGAGTCAATATTAATCTTATGTCTTTATCAATTTTCAGAAGGTTAGGTTTATGAGATATTTCACCTACCACTGTAATCCTTTAGTTAGCTGATCATTTGATTACCTATCCTAAAGAAGTTATAGAAAATATTTTGGTAAAAGTTAATAAATTTATCCTTCTTGTGGATTTTATTGTATTAGATATGGAGTAAGATAAAGAAATTCCTATCATTTTAGGAAGACCATTCCTTGCTATTGGAAGAGATTTGATAGATGTGCATAAAAGATAACTAATTATGAGAGTTAGTGATCGAGAGGTTACATTTAATTTTGCAAAATCAATGAGATACTCTGTAAAAAAAGCAAGAAATTAAATGCTTCAGAATGGATATCAATGAATATTTGAGCCTTAAATATTTCAAGAAGACATTCGAAAAGGAATTTGAAAAAGAATATGTGGAATATGAAGATGAGAATAAAATTCAAGATAAATTTACGGATGTGAATAATGAAGATTTGGATTATGTTTAGGAAAAATTTGAAATGATAGATCCTATAGAAAGTAACATTAATTTGATTTCATCTATTAAGAAACCTCCTGAACTAGAACTGAGAACACTTCCTACACATTTAAAGTATGCAGTTTTAGGAGATTTATCTACATTACATGTTATAGTATCCTCAGAATTACTTGATACGCAAGAACAACTATTGTTGAAAACTTTGAAAAGATATAAGAAAGCATTTGAATGGACATTAGTTGATATTAAAGAAATCAGCCCTTCAATTTGTATGCATAGAATTTTATTGGAAGATCAACATGAACCAAGAGCTGATCCTTAAAGGGGATTGAATCCCATGATGAAAAAAGTTGTCAAGAAAGAGATTTTAAAAAGGTTAGATACTGGAATAATATATCCTATTTTAGACAGTGCTTAGGTGAGTACAATTCACTGTGTTCCAAGGAAAGGAGGTGTGACTGTAGTGACAAATGAGAATAATAAATTAATACCAACAAGGTAAGTCATTGGATGAAGGAGCAACATAAATTATAGAAAATTAAATTCTGCCACCAGAAAGGATCTTTTTCCTTACCCTTTTTGGACCATATATTGGATAGGCTGGCTGGACCAATATATATTTATTTTCTAGATGGATATACCGGTTATCATCAATACCTATTACTCCAAAGGATCAAGAGAAAACAACATTTACTGGTTCTTATGAAACTTTTGCTTTTCGGCGAATGCCCTTTGGATTATGTAATGCACCTGTAACATTTCAACAATGTATGATATCAATTTTCAGTGATTTAATTGACAAAGATATTGAAGTCTTTATGGATGATTTTTCTGCATTTGGAACTTCATTTGAAATATATCTAAATCATTTAGATAAAGCTCTAGAATGATGTGAGAAAACTAATCTTGTATTAAATTGGGAAAAATGTTAATTTATGGTTGTAGGAGGAATTGTGCTTGGGCATAAAA
Source organism: Phalaenopsis hybrid cultivar (assembly GCA_002079205.1). Lineage (NCBI taxonomy): Eukaryota > Viridiplantae > Streptophyta > Magnoliopsida > Asparagales > Orchidaceae > Phalaenopsis > Phalaenopsis hybrid cultivar. The sequence continues at coordinate 231,537 of JXCR01145932.1, forward strand.
TTTCAAAAAATGTCATGGAAGTAGATCCTGCAAAAATTCAAGCTATATTAAACCTACCTCCACCTACTACTATAAGAGGAGTTAGAAGCTTTTTAGGACATTCTAGATTTTACAGGTGATATATTAAAAATTTTTCATAAATTACTAAGCCTTTATGGCAACTTATGGAAAAAGATACAAAATTTAACTTTAACCAAGATTGTCTTAAAGCTTTTGAAACTTTAAAGAACAAATTGTTTACTGCTCTTATAATTGTTTCACCTGATTGGGAGAAACTCTTTGAAATAATGTGTGATGCTAGTGATTATGCAATTTAAGCTATTTTTGGGCAGAGATATGACAAGGTGTTTACAGTTATATATTATGCCAATAAGACTCTTAATGATGCTCAAATTAACTGCATCACTACTGAAAGAGAGTTATTAGCCATTGTTTATTCTTTTTATAAGTTTAGGCCATATCTTATTAAAGATAAATGTGTAGTGCATACTGACCACTCGGCTATTAAATATTTAATGTAAAAGAAGGATGTGAAACCAAGATTAATTAGATGGGCGCTTTTGATGCAAGAGTTTGATTTTGTGGTAGTTGATAGGAAAGGGACTGATAATCAAATTACTGATCATCTGTCTAGGGTAGAACAGGAAGAAACACTTGATTTGGAAAAAAAAATTAATGAAACTTTTCCTAATGAACAACTTTATGATGTAAAAGGATAAAAAATACATTGGTATGTTTATATTGTGAATTATATTGTTAGTGGTATTTTACCATATTGAATAACATAACAACATGAAAAGAAATTCATTCACGATGCAAAATCTTATTTTTGGGATGACCCATATTTGTACCAATATTGCAAAGATTTAGTAATGAGTCGATGTGTGCCTTATAAAGAAATTCAAGAAATTATCTAAAAATGTTATGATTTTGAATTTGGACGTCATTTTGGGAATGATATAACAACTCATAAAATTTTGCAATCTGAATTTTTTTGGCTTAGTCTATTTAGAGATGTTAATATATATATATATATATATATATATATATATATATATATATA
>JXCR01145932.1:232827-263367 GCA_002079205.1 Phalaenopsis hybrid cultivar
TATATATATATATACATATACATACATGTGATCGGTGTCAGAGAGTAGGTAATATTTCAAAAAGAAATGAAATGCCTTTAAATTTTAATTTGAAAATTGAAACTTTTCATGTATGAGGATTATATTTTATGGGACCATTTATCTCATCATTTATAAAATTGTATATATTGATTACAGCAGATTATGTTTCGATATGGATTGAAGCAATTACCTTTCCTCAGTGTGATGCTCGGAGTGTTTCAAAATTTTTAATTAAAAATATTTTTACAAGATATGAAATGTCAAGAGTAATTGTTACCGATGGATGATCTCATTTTATGAATGCACCAATTGGTGGAAAATATAATATTATGCATAAAATTGCAACTACTTATCATCCTCAAACTAGTGATTTGACAAAGGTATCTAATCGAGAAATTAAAAGAATTTCGAAAAAAAGTGTGAATCCTAATAAAACGAATTGGTCTGTTAGATTAGATATTGCATTATGGGCATAAAAGGTAGCTTATAAGACACTATAGGAATGTCCCCCATTTATATTAATTTTTTAGAAGACTTGTCACTTACCAGTAGAATTGGAGCATAAAGCTTATTGGGCTATTAAGGAATTAAATTTCAATTTGAAAGATGTTGGTGAGAAAAGATTATTGCAATTGAATGAGCATGAAGAAATCAGGAATGAATCTTACGATAATGCTAGGATTTCTAAAGAAAAAAATGAAAGAATGACATGATCGGAAGATAATAAAAAGAGAATTTGAGTTTGGACATAAAGTTTTATTTTATAATACAAGATTGAAATTATATCCTGGAAAATTGAAGTCTAGGAGGAAAGGGTCAATCAGAATTGTAAAAGTTTATCCCTATGGAGCTGTTAATATTGAAGAACCCTAGACTGGAAGGATATTCAAAGGGAATGGGCACAAATTGAAAACATATTTTGATGGTCAAAGACCAGTTTTTAAAGAGACTCTAATGTTGGGTCACCCAGAATAAAAACTGGGAATGTTGGGCTGATGACAATAAACCAAGCGCTTTGTGGGAGGCAACCCATATTTATCGTTGTTTATTTTATTTTTATGTTTTTTGTTCAGAATATTTAATGTATATTTATATTTATATTTTTATAGACTCCGTGTATTTGAGAAATTTGACATTAAGAAAATATTTAGAAACATATTTATTTACCTATTTTTATGAAAGAATTGAGAATTTATTGGATCAAAATTGAAATGGTGAATTTTTTGGAACTGGAGCATAAAGCGCTAGATTGGAGCATGAAGCACCACATTCCAGAGAGTTGGTGCCTGGAGCGCTAGATTCCAGAGAGCTGGCACCTGAAGCTTCAGAATCAGCGCCTGAAGCGTCGCGATGATGAAAATGACTTAAAACATTTCAAACGGCAGTTTTTGACTGTTTTTGGCTAATTCTTCTCCTTATAACTCCCAAAAACTAATTTCATAGTCCATTTTAGGGGGGGAAATGAGGGAAGAGTTACCACTTTTCAATTCTCATGGCTTCCCACTCTAAAAATTCTGCGAGATTTAAAATTTTCAACTAGAGAAGGTTTGTTAGTTTTGATGTGCAGAAGTTACATGATGGAGTTCTTGTGAAGAAGAGGCTAATCAAGGAAAGGGGATTTGTGAATTGAGGATTCAACACACCAAATTCTCGAGTGAAAGAGATTATTGCATAGGGATGCAGGAAGTTCTTTGCTACACTACTTCTGTCATAGTTGTCTCTATGACAAAAGATTTTTATGCAAATCTTCATGAAATTAACCAAGGAATTGTCTATGTACAAGGCAGGTTTGTGCAATTTACTCCCTTAAGAATAAACAAGTTGTTTATCATTGAAAGTGTTCCTATTTTCCATTATGCATTTTACCCCTACAAGGGATAATATGAATTAACTCAATTGACAACTTAAGGATGAAGATGCAAATTAGGAGGCCAAAGATGATGGAAATGTAAGTTTTTTTTTCATTATTGTTGAATCCTACATCTAAGGAATGAAATTTCTTTATTGCATCGAAATTACTCCCCACTATGAAAATCAATAAGGTAACTAAGGAGAGTGATGTTCTGAAGTACTGTATTCAAACTAGAAAACGTGTTGATATTAGTGCAGTAATTGTGAAATCAATTTTGGGTTTGATTTTTAATGGATCTACAACTGGACTGGGATCCATCCATAATTTTTCTACTATGCAATCAATTGCAAGTACCTTATGGGATTTGGGAGAAAGTGCTTCTTCCTTGGAAGCTGATGAACCCGAAAGTGTATTGCAACTGTATTAGAATGAGAAATGAGAATGATAGGACTGTACTGATGGATCAAGCATCCCAAAATTTATCACTTATTCGGCGTTACTTCAGTTCAAACGTACTTTTAAAAAGGATCAAGAAGATAGAAAAAGAGGTACAAAACCTTATGCATATAATTAGGAATGTTTCTGAAATGTTGAATCATCTTGACTGGAGGTTAAAGGAACATTTTGAACATATTGGACATATTGAAGATAGTTTGGTACGTATGTTCAAAAAATATGCTTGAATTGAGAAAGATTCAACTGATGAATTTCTTTTTCGACCCTTCCAAAACTTGTACGTGCACTATCAATCTATGGGAGATATCCGGGAGGACAAGAACGGAGAAGATATTTGAACTTAATCTATGCACGGAATGTTTTGTCTAGTACTGCTTGTTTTAGTTATTATGTTGTGTTGGATTGCTTTACTTTCATTTTTAAACTCTATTTATGTTTGTGTTTAGTATTTCGATTTTTAGGTTTCAATGTTAGGACATTTGGTTTGATTTGGACACTGAATTAGATGTTTGTTGTCTTGAAACTTTGTTAGTTTGTAATAGCACAAATTTTATATATAAAAGTGAGTGTTGTGTTGCTTGTGAAAGCTTGGTGTTAGAGTAGTGTTTAATTATGAGTATAGATGCTTATTTGAGTTAATTATAGGTTGACATAAAATGGCACACATTGGATTTCCTCGGAAAGTGAAATCTGGAAAAATTAAGGCGTTGGCGCCTGAAGCGCCAGAATTGACGCCTAAAGCACCATTTGACAGAGTGTTGGCGCCTGAAGCGCCAAATTCCCAAAAATGCTAGATTGCCTAAAAACTGTGAAATCACCCAACAAAACACCATTTTTACTTTTTGGGTCATCGCCTACCTTTAAACCTTGACTTAGGGCTTCATATTGTGCACGCTAGAGAATATTTCCAAGTTCAAATATCCTAGATTTCATCTTCTCTTGGTAAGAGCTTCACGTTAACTTAGAAAATTTTTATTTTCACCATGAATTTTTCCTACATTATGGAAGATCCAAAATTTTAAAGTTTTGATAGATGAAGAAAACTCATGGTGAAAAGTTCCTTACCAAATAATCTTACTTGGGGAGTTAGATTTTCATTTTGTGATTTATTTAGATTTTAATTAGATTTTCATAGAAATTCCAATAGCTCCACGAGTAAAGAGAGGGAAGATGACAAATATTTTGACTCAAGGAAATATGTCAATTTTAAAGCCCAAACTTATTACAATACTCAAATAGAATCAAGAAAATGGATATAGGAATAGGCATTTGCTAACATGGGTGGCACCATCGAGAGGTTGTTTATCGCCAGAGATTGGGAGAGATTTTGCTAGTTCACTGTAGTAACGATTGTGCCAATGATTCGGGAGTTTTATTCCAACTTGCGGTTCATGACCGATGATCAATGTTATTTGTTAAGAGGTGTTGTTTGTGAAAGTTTGGTGTTAGAGAAAGGTTGAGGATCAATGCTTTTTATGGATGGAGGAATGCATTTCATTGTGAATATGCTGCATTCATGATGATCGATTCATCACTGGAGGAAGTGATTGCCTTTCTGACTGATGGAAAAGGAGAATGGTAGATTAAAAATAATAAGAAAGTTAACTTCTCTACTTCCATGATGGTATTCAGTTAACGGTATGACACCACTTAATCTCTGCTAAATTACTGCCAACAAATCATCTAAGAGAAGTAACAAAGGATAGAGTTGTGCTAAACTTCTACATTCAGAAAATGAAGGCAGCAGTTGTTGGTGCTCTTATAGTTCATCATGCTTGGAGTATAGCTAGTAGTGCTACAGCTAGTTGTTTGGGTTACCCTGCCATGATTTTCACTTTATGTGAGCAATCAAGAGTAGAGTCCCATAAAAATGAGGAAAATTTGCAGCCAGGAAATTCTATTGGGAAGAATACGGTTCAGAGAGTTAATTCATTTTTTGAGTCCATGAGGGGAGGTAGTGATAGCCCTCTACATTTGTAGCAGGGGCATCTACTTCTCACTCTGCTTCACTTGAAAATATTATGGAGCAACTCATGATTGAACAAATGGATATTGTGAATATGTAGAATAGGATTGAAGGAATTGAAGCAAGGAATGCTTACAATGATGAATATAAGCAGAGGAGAGTTCAACATGATATAGCTTATGAGGAGGCTATGGTTAGATATCTTAGAGGTGAATACAATGTGGAATTTCCAACTTTGCCCCAACTTCTCTCCTTATGCTCCAGATCATGATGATGATGAAGAAGAAGAAGAAGAAGAAGAAGAATAAGAAGAAGAAGATGATGATGATGATGATGATGATGAGGAAGGCAATGATGATGCATATCTTAGGAGTTAATTTGTTTGATGTTTGTTTGTTATTTTTATTGATTGTTATTTGTTGTCATATTAAAATTATTATAGTAAGAACTTTCATTTTAATGATGTGTTGTGGACCTAATTTGTAATATTAATTGTAGATTTTTACTTTTTCTGCATTTTTAGTATTTTAATTTTTTGTTTATGTTTTTAATTCTCAGCAAATTCTTTAAATATATTATGTTTCATTTAATGCTTTAAAGCCTGTATGCATTTTTAAAGTTAGTACCTGCAGTATGTCAGAGACCAGTTTTGTACTCAGAAATCCTTTATATGTTAGTTTTTATTTTTATGCATTTATTTTTTTCTTTCACCTACTAAATTTTGTTTAAATTACTTAAAAATTTAAGTTTGGGGGAAAGAAAAATTTCTTTTAATAAGAAGTAAACTAAACTTTATTTGTCCTCAATTAACTAACATGATATGGGATAATAAGATTTAACTTTAAATGGCTATACTTATGTTTGTAAATATTATGGTAAATTTAGGTAAAAGTTTATAATAATGAATGTCAATTCTAAGTTAAAGATGTTTGGTATGATAAAATAAGACTATGTTTTTCTATTTAAAGTAAAGGAAATTTTATTCTTTAAGTATTAAGAATTTTAGGGTTTCATGTAAGAAGAAAAGAATGAAACTTTATGAAAAATCATAAACTAATATGAATTTAAATAGTGAAGAAAGGTAAAAAGTTTTGACTTTAAGAAGAGGATAGTGGAGTTTAAAATTATTAAAGACTGTCCAGATAATGTAATCCTCACTTGAAAAAAAAAGAAAAGAAATGATTGAAAGAATCCTGAATAAAAAAAAAGAAAAGAAAATAAAAAAAAGAAAAAAGAAAAGAAAAGAGAAGAAAAAAAAAATGAGTGAGGAGAAGCTTGAGGAGATGCCTAATCAAAAATTGGTTTCACTTGAATCAACTTAAGGAAAAGGCTTTATTACATTTTCTAAACTTGTAGTATTAGTAGCATTACTAGTAAAGTTTTCATGAAGTTCTTTTTCATATGAATGTTCTAAGTATTCTTGATATGACAAATTACAATTCTTCTTGAAAAGAATAGAGATTCAGAAATCTTAAATTTGATTACTAAGTACTCTTAGACTTAGAGTTTCAATTTAAGTTATTAAAGGTTTTTCTTAAATTTTACTATTTAATTTATTAAGCTAAAGTATAGAAGTTATAAGTTAATCTCTATCCTAAGTCATATGCTTTTATGTAATAAAAGTGTTACTTGAGGATAAATAACATTTAAGTTTGGGGGATTTTGATACAAAAAAAGAATATGTTATTTTAAGTGTATATTTTATGCTTACTTTTGGTGATATTACACTTTAAAGAAGGGTATTTTCATGTTTTTGTTGTAGGTATATCATTTTTAGGCAAAATAGTAAGAAAGATGAAATTTGGAGCCAAAACAACGAATTTTGGGATTATGTCGCCTAAAGCGCCAGAACTGGCACCTGAAGTGCTACTTTACAAAGAGCTGGTACCTGAAGCACTAGAATTAGCGCCTTAAGCACTATTTCACAGAGAGCTAGTCCCTGAAGTGCCAGATTTCCAATACTCGTAACAATGTGATCTTAAGTAAGTTGGTGTCATAAGCGCCAGAACTAGCGCCTCAAGGGTCAGAGATGACTTTTTGCTGATTAAGGTGGTTTGAAATAAATTTTGCACGAATTTTGAAAGGGACACTTTCTCTAAACGCCCCATGGAGTGATTCAATTCATCCAAACACTTTGGAAGATTCTTTTGTGAATGTATATGTCTCTTGAATCAATAGACATGTCTTTTGAATTCAAAAGGATTGACTTTTAGGCAAAATTTTGGAGGGAATTTTAAATTTTTTTTTGGAGAGAGGTAGCCTCGAATAAAAGAGAGGGAAGTCTAGGACTTGACGAAGGAGGCGTGTGAGGGATTTTCAAAGAAGGCAAGAGAGAGAGAGAAAGTCAAGGGCTTGAAGATTTTCTTCAAGGATTGTAAGAAGAGAGAGAAGGTGAGAAATTTCTTCTTCAATACTTTTCTAAGAGAGAATTTAGAGTGCTTGTAAAGAGGAAAGTGCTTGAAGAGAACTTCTAGTGATTTTCTTGGGAAGGATTATGAGATAAGTTGTGTTCTTTTATTTCTTTTTTTTTTGTAAACTTGTTTTTATATATGAAATATTTGTTTTATTGTATCCTTCTCATGATTCTGAGTAGTCTTCTTTATCCTTGTTTCTACAATGAGATTTGGTTTTGTTAAGAATTGATTTCATTTTATATGATTTTAAATATCAATAATTTGTGATGATTTGAACTCTAATGTTCATTTACTATTCGATCTGGCTAACTGAAATGTTAGGATGTGTTGAGAAACATATGTTCCAAAAGGGGTTTGATTTCTAAAAAATAGGGAGAACCACATTTAATTCCATGGGAGAGGATGTCATCCATGGGGTTGAGTGCAAATAAATAAGGAAATATACTTTGTTGGATGTAGAATTGGACCTTTTAAGGTGACATGTTAAAATCCCCAATTTGGTCCAGTTAATTAGAAACTAAAGCAAGATTGCTAAACCTCAGGTGAGGAAGTAGTGGGAGCTCTAGAGTGGCAACCGGAATCCTCCCAGCCTAACCATGGAAATAGGGACCAAATTCTGGATTATTTAATGTTCTTTATGCACTTGGAAGAGGGTAAAGAATAGGATTTCTCCTATTTGACACAAAATAATTTATATATAAATATATTTTCAAATGATTTTAATTTCTTCACAATCCATGTACTCATTGTAAAGGGAAAGGATTCTTTCTTAAATTTGAACTCTTCATCATACAAAAACTTTATTTAGTTTTTGAAATTTTACTTTTAAAAGTTTAGCATTTAGTTTAATTAACTTAGTCTCTTAACTGACTATAGATTCGAATTTCGTACTTCAATTTTGTAGTTTAAATTGTAGTTTACATTATAATCTTAAAAATTTACTTATAAGCATTTATAACTTCTCAGTGGGATAGATATCTAAAACTCCATTATACTCCTTTATAACTTGAGTGATACATATACTTGCGTTATTTTTAGGGGATTTGACAGTTTAAATATTTTTAAAAGATAAAACTATTTTTATTAAAGTTATTTTTGTGGAGATTAAATTGCATATTTACTATTGTATCTACCGTGTGTATTTTGTAATATTGAAAAATATTTGCAAAAGTAAAACACTAAATCTACCCGCATCAATGGGAGCTCAATCCAGAAGTAAATTTACCTAAGTCAGTTAATCCTCATAAAAGATACACCTAAACAATCATAACAACATAACAAACACACTAATAAAAAAACAAGAATACAACTATAACACACATAAACAAGCATGGGTTGCCTCCCAAGAGGTGCTTAGTCTTACCTCTTCTGCCTGATCGTGCTAGATATTCTAATCAGAATGACCTAACATCAAAACCTCATTAAACATAAGTCTCTCTCCACTTAAGTATGGTTTACGTCTCTATCCATTCACTTTAAACACTAGACCACTCTTAGGATCTTCAACATCAATCATATGGAAAGGATACACCTTTGCTAAAATAAATGGTCCTGCCACCTGGATTTTAGTTTTCTTGGGAATAATTTCAATCCTGTATTGTACAATAAAACTTCTTGTCTAAACTAAAAATTTTTCCTAAGAATCTTTTGATTATGTTATCACTTCATTTTCTCTTTATATATTTTGGCATTCTCATTAGATTCTTGTTTATTCTCATCAAGTTCTCTTAAGTGTTGCAAACATTTCTCACCAGCCTCTTGCATATTATAATTGAACTTCTTAATAGCCCAATATGCTTTTTACTCCAATTCAACTGTCAAGTGACAAGCTTTAACAAATATGTTCCAATATGGTGACATTCCTAACGGTGTTTTATAAGTAATCCTATGAGCCCATTAAGCATCATCCAGTCTTAAAGCCTAAGTCTTTTTATAAGATTAAAAGTTATCTCCAAAATACTTTTGTTCTCTCTATTAGAAATTTCTACTAATCCACCTTTCTAGGGATGATATGTTATGGATATCTTATACTTTATAATATACTTCCCCACTAATTTCTTAATCGTTATAATTCTAAAGTGGCTTCCCCTATCACTAGTAATAACTCTAGGCAGACCATATCTACAAAATATATTCTTCTTTATAAATTTTAATACACTTTGAGCTTTAAAATTTGGTAGGGCCACTATCTTTATCCACTTTGAGACATAGTCCACAACTATCATAATATACAAATTTACTAAAGAAGGTATAATAGGTCCCAAGCAGCCAAACCCTGGCCCGACCTGCAATTACGTAGATATTTATATTCTAAAATATTGCCAAAAACTTGGCCCAAATTATATTTTATGGCTAGTGTGAATAAATAAAATGATTTAGAAAAGATAATAATAAATCTTCACACTAAAAGTACTATGCAAGTATAAGTATGTTTCAAGTAATATAGTACTTTCTTTAAATTCGACAGTATCAAACCCACTAAGAAGTTGTAACATTTTAATAATGACTTACAAAAACTTCTATCTAAATTGCAGATAAAAATGATAGGAGAATAGTGTCGAAATATTTGTAAAGGACTAAAACTAAACTTATGTGTAATCTATATTTAAGAAGAAAGTAAGAACAAAGTTTAAGAGACCGATAAAGTTTAAAAGAGTTTGAATATTAGGAAAAGATCTTTCCCCTTGCAAAAAAATCTTAATCTGTGCAGGATTTGAATGATTAAAAATATAAAATGATATATTGTGACAAGTAGGAGCATGACTATTCTTTATCCCCTCTCGGTGCTAGTAAAGAACATTGACTAAGTTTAAGTTTGTTCCAGCTTGTGGAGTAGTGCCAAGTAGATTCTAGCCTCTCACTTCTTTATTACCTACTGCACCCTCTTTATAGGACCTACTTGGGACCCTTAGATCCAACCCTTAAATCCAAACTCAAGATCAAATTGACAAACAAGTCTCCCAAGAAACATCAATTCTACGCTCATCAAAACTTATCTCTCTATCTATTTGTATTCTCCTTAGATTGTGGTCACCCTCTTGAGTGTGACATTTACAAGTTGGGTGAAATCACAGCCTTCCCGGGTCATTATGTTTCTCAACAGTTTTTAACCTTACAAGTAGCCAATTTGCAAAGTCAATGAAGAATCGCTAAAAATGCCATCATATGTTTTAAAATTAAAAAAGAAATATTTAAATCATTCTCATCCCACATGTTTAATTCCCATATGCAAGGAGAAAGAAAGAAAAACTACTCAGAATTCACAGAGATAGAACAACAAAAGATGATCTGTATTGAAAGCCAAGTTTTAACAACAAAAGCTCAAACACAAATACAAAGTACTTATATTATATCTTCTCCTTAAGCAATTCCTGAAATTTTTTTCAAGCAATCTGCAACCTCTTCTTACACAATCAAAGACTCTCTTTTCTTACACAAAATCTATCAAATGTGAACTCACTCATCCTCCTTAGACTCTCTAACTCTCTTTTTCGAACAGCCATTGGTCCTATTTAATAAAACTCTGAAAATAACCAAGGGTCACTTCAAGCACCTTTTCAAAATTCATCCAAATTCATTGCATCTTATAGAAAAACCATTTCTGGTGTGATGTTGCCACTCTGGGGCGCTATGGCGCCATATGATGTTGTGTCTTTTTGCTCCATTTCTCCCTCATTTTCTCTAAAGAACCATTTCTTACACCAGAAATAAAAACATGCAAAATACTTTCCTTTAAAATGCAGTATCATAAAAAATGTTCATAAAATGAACATTTGAAAGAGGTAATTTTAAGGTGTATCAATTCCCCCAAACTTAAATTTTATTTGACCTAAAGAAACTTCTCGTACTATGTAAAAATTCATAACTTATGGTATTGAGTTTACTTAAAGATTTCAATTTTTTTGTCTTATAAATGCAATAGTGAAACTTTAGAAAAATAACTCAGGTTAAAACTAAAATATAAGAATTTCTACTAGTTAAGTCTAAGAGTTCTAATTTTCTACTAATTTCAAGAATAACTGTAATTTGTCATACTGAGGATTCCTAGAAGAATTACAAGAAAAAGAATTTCATGAGAAATCTATTAGTAAGGATGCTAATACTTTTAAAAATAAGTTTAGAAAAGTAATTAAGTCTCTTTCCTTAAGATGATTCAAGTGAAGCCAATTTTTTATTAGGCATCTTCTCAAGCTTCTCCTAGCATATTTTTTGTTTTTTTTGCTTTTCTTTTTCTTTTTACTTTGCTTTTATTTTTCATTTAGTATTATTTTCAATCCATTCCTTTCTTTTCTTTTTATGTGAGGATTACTATATTTGAATAGCCTTTAATGATTTTGAACTTCACCTTTTTCTTCTTAAAGTTAAAAACTTCTCACATTTTTTTACTTGATAAATGTGTATTAACTTTGAAAAAGATATTTCATAGAGTCTCAATTCCTTATTTTTAAGTGTCTATCTAAGATCCTTAATATTTCAAAAATACAATTTCCTTTGCTTTGAATAGTAAAAGCATAATCTTATACTAAGTATCTTAACCTTAGAACTAACCTTTATTATTAAAAACTTTTACTTAAGTCTACTATGACATTTATAAAATCAAAAGTATAGTTATCTAAAGCTAACCCCACATACCACAGGTCATGTTAAAATAATTTTAAAATATATAGTTTATTGAGGACAAACAAGGTTTATTTTTTAAAATTTTTCTTCCTTCCCCCTAAACTTAAATTTTTTATTACTATAAAATAGTACAATTCATTATAAACATGAGAAAGAGAAAAAAATTGAAAGTCTTAAACAAGGAATAATACAGGTACAAGTAGTAAAAATAAATGAGTACAACAGTAAATATGTTTTAATTAAGCAAATTTAACATGAAAAATATAAAATAAAAAAGTATTGTCTCATCCAAGTAGTTTATAGATGAAATGGAGCATTAAATAAAATATAGAAAGTAGTGCATAAAAGTAAAATTCACTAATACAATATTCATAACAAAAGTCATCAACTATAAGGAAAGCTAAGTACAACCAAATATATAATAAATCATCTACTCATTGACCTCTTCATCATCATCATTATCATCATCCTCCATGTGTTCACTAGGTACAAAATCTGAAAATGTAGGACTAGAAAGAAATCCTACACTATGTTGTCCTTTCAAGTTTCTCACTAAAGAAGTGTTAAAATTAGTATCATAATCATATATAAGCCTCAGAAATGACCCATAAGGATTTATCTTTTGATCCATACCAAGCATCCTACCTTGAATAAAAGCAATATCAAACTTAAGTGCTTAAAACCCATCATGAATGTCATCCAGAGTTGCAGAAGATGAAGCTAAAGCATGAGAGGTAGAAGGTCTAGAAGTAGTGGAAGAAAAAATATCTGAACATCCACCTTTGGATCCTAATCCAGTATGCTTGCCATCAATTTCCAAATTATCCTTTCCAATAGGCTTTAAAGATGGCAAAATCTTCTCTCATTGCTCATATTTTAACTCCAGTTTGTATACACATATTAGCAATACGAGAAGGGTAACCAAAACCTCTAGTTTTTTCTTCTTTATAAGAAATGATCATATTCTTGTAAAAGAGAGAGCCAATATCTATATGTTTTCTCATTTGAATACAATAGTTCAAACTAGCTTTCTCTCAGGTTACCTCTCCAAAATTATTAGTTGGAAGAAGTCTAGCAGATATAAAATCATGTCAGGATCGAGAATGAACATTAAGCATCGAAAAAGAAAAGCTTACCTAATGTTCATTCTTGATCTTCCAAACTCCATGCCAGTCAAGAACCCAATAATTTCATCAAGCTCGACATCAGTTGGATTAAACTCTGAATAGAAGTAAGTAGGAATGTTATGTTGTTAATAAATGTGATTTATTCAAATAGGATTAATATCAACATAGTTTCCCCTAACAAAAACCAAATTATCAGATTCATCAGGGAGGTTTGCATAAAATTCTTGAACAAAAGAAATGACTGCAAAGGCAGTGAAATAATAAAAAATTTCTCACTATTTTTCCACAATCAAGTACTCAAATGTTCCTCCAGAATGAAGGAAACTATGTTTTGCAATCAATTTCTTTGATTGCAGATTTCCATATCTATCTTGTGCTTTAGAACTTGCAAATCATTCATTATCAAAATTAGTTCCGCTTCCCCTTTTCTTCTTACGAGCCATGTATAATTTAATAAAATTTTAAATAAATTTCAAATTTAGTTTCAAAAGGCTCCTATAAGGTCATTCCAAGCAAAATAAGCCTTCAATAATTAATTTCTCACAATTTACTTCAAATTTCCAAATTTTCAAATTTTCAAAATTTCAAATTTTTGTCCTTATCACGATGTGGAAGAAAACCCTAGTGAAATGAAAAAAATTTCTATGCCAAAATGTAGATCTTACCCAAACAAGAAGAAATTGAAAGTTTGAAGCTTTAACTCCAAGCCAATCACTCACAAATCCAAGGCTTGGGGGAGCATGTTGCGAAATATAGGAGGAAGAAGACGAACCAAGATAAAAAAAGGAGAAAACCAATGATCCTGCCGTTAAAAACTACGATTTATTTTGGTTCAACACTATAGCTTTAATTCAGGTGTGATAGCACCCTCCTTCATAGATGAATGACGATATAACTCCTAGTTATGGCGCTATAGCACCATGCTTAACTTTGCAGATTTTGGAAATTTTTATCTTTTTTGAAAGAGCACAACAAATCTAATATTTTCAAACTCTAATATGTCTGTTTAAATAGCCATTTTGAAAGTTTATTGGCTTTGTCTTCATTCCAATGTTTACTCCCACAACTACTAATCCAATCCTTCACTCACAATAAACCAACTTTCAACAACACAAACATAAATTTTTTTCTTATAATAATCATAAGTTTGTTACAAATTGACATAACATAGACTTAATTAAAAATAAATACAAACATAAAACACTATATCAAAGTGTTAGAGTCACATTAAGAACAAAGTTGACACAACACAAATTAGCACTCAATACTAAATGATTTTTCACATAATCACACATTTAAGATTAATTATGCTCGATGTTGTCCCCCACCTTTTTACCCTCTAGATAGTTACAATGGAAGAGGTGGAAGAATGGAGTGCGGGGAAAATCTTGAGCAACTTTATTGTCTATCAACTTTTTATTGCATTACATGCTGACATGATAGTCTTGGAAACACGCCATATGGTTGAATTGAAGTTTCAAATGCCACTCTAAGTGCTTTTATTGGTGGTACATGTCACTCAACTTGCTGTGCATAAGAGATAACTCCTCTTTAATCTTCCCCAATTTGTCTATAATCTACTCCAAACTCAGCACAAGAAATCCATTGAAATATATTTGGGCATCCTTATGCATCATCTTCTTATCTTCAAACTTACTATTGCTATTACTCTCCATTGCCCTTGAGATGATGGTTTCTAGGTTGGGATGAATCTTCAAATCTTTTTCCTTTCATAGACTGCTTAAAAATGTGAAAAAGATGACTTCATTTTCATTCATGATAGTTTAATAGAGAAGAAGGTGGCATAAAACCATCAATTGGGCAATTTAGGGAGTTATTCTGACTGCGACACTATGACGCCTGATCTGGCGCATATCACCAATCCAAAATTCTCAAAAGTCAATTTTTTTTTCATCCCCACATTAATTTAATCAATAAAAAATTGTTTTGTGCTACCTCAATCATGTAAAACTCAATATTACTTCATAAACTCATCATAACAACAATCAATAATCAAATCAATCCACACTGATAACTATGGGTTGCCTCCCACAAAGCGCTTGGTTTAACTTCATCAACCCTACATATCCAATGTTTTAATTTTGTTGACCCATCATCAGGATCTACTCAGATGTAGGACTATCTCCACTTATATAAGCTCTTAATCTGTGTTCATTTACCTTAACCATCTAACCAATTTTAGGATCTTCAATATCAATAACACCATATGAATAAACTCTTTCCAAAATAAATGGCCCTGACCACTTAGAATTAAGTTTTCTTGGAAATAATTTCAATCTTGTATTGTATAATAAAACTACTTGTCCAAACTCAAAATGCTTTTTCAAGTTCCTCTAATCATGCCACATTTTCATTTTCTCCTTATAGATTTTATCATTCTCATAAGATTCATTTCTTATTTTATCAAGCTCATTTAATTGCAATAATCATTTCTCTCCAGCATCTTTCAAATTATAATTAAACTCTTTTATGGTCCAATAAGCTTTATCCCTTATTTCAATTAATAAATGACATGTTTTTCCATATATGAGCCAATATGGTGACATTCCTATAAGAGTTTTTAAAGAAGTCCTATATGCCCATAATGCACTATCTAGCCTTGCAGTCCGATCTTTTCGGTTAGGAATAGCAGTTTTCCAATATTCTCTTAATGTCACGATTGGATACTTCTGTTAGACCACTAGTTTAAGGATGATAAGTTGTGGCAATTCTGTGCTTAATCACAAACTTTTGAGTTAATGTTTGAATCATTCTATTCTTAAAATGGCTTCTCCCATCTATAATAATTACTCTTGACATTCCAAATCTAGTAAAAATATTTTTATTTAAAAATTTTGCAACACACTTAGCATCACAATGGGGTAATGCAACAGTTTCAATCCATTTTAAAAAATAATCCACTGCTATCAAATATAAATTTTTTCATAAGATGGTATAAATGGTCCCATAAAATATAAACCCCAAACATAAAAAATTTCAACTTCTAAAGTAAAATTTTGCCCACTCTCTGACATCGAACATAAGTTTTTATATATTTATTAACATCCTTAAATAATTTAGGCCAATAAAATCCAGATAGTAAGATTCTAAATGCAGTTTAATCAACCTCAAAATGTCCCCCAAAGTCTTATTTATGGCGTTTTTGCATAATTTCTCTGCTTTCCTCTATTGGTACACTTCTTCGAATAACTAAGTCCTTAAATTGCTTATATAAATGAGGTTCGTCCCAAAAGTAAAATTTTGAATCATGAAAGAAATTTTTTATTTGAGGCTATATAATCCGTAGGGTAAAATGTTACTAACTAAGTAGTTAATTATATCAGCATACCATGAAATTCGCCATTCGTTAAATCACATATAGTTGTTTATATGAAATTTTTTTGTTTATTTCATCATTAAAATTAACATTAATTTCCGGTTCAAGTCTAGACAAATGGTTAACTATCTGATTATTAGTACCCTTCCTATCCACCACCTAAAAATCAGATTCTCACATTAGAATGACCCGTCTAAATAATTGTTGTTTTGCATCTTTCTTCATCATTAAATATTTAATAGTAGAATGATCAATATACACAATACTTTTAGCTCCAATAAGATAAGTTCTAAATTTATCAAAGGCATACAATATAGTTAATAATTCCTTTTCAGTAGTGGTGTAATTAATTTGAGCTTCATTAAGGGTTCTACTAGCTTTGTGTATCGCTTTAAAAATTTTATCATATCTTTGCCCTAATATAGCCCTTATAGCTTAATCACTTTTGAAAGGGTTTTTCCCAGTCAGGTGAAACAATAATAGGTGCAGTTATTAAATTTTCTTTTAATAAATTAAAGACATATAGACATTCCTCATTAAAATCAAAGTTTGTATCTTTTTCTAAAATATGACACAGTGGCTTAACAATTTTTTAAAAATATTTAATATAAATCTAGCATGTCCCAAAAAACTTCTTGCTCCTCTTACATACGAAGGAGGTGGTAATTCAATAATAACTTGAATTTTCATTTTATCTACTTCCATGCCATCTTCAGAAATCTTATGTCCTAATACAATTCCTTATACAATCATAAATTAGAAATTTTCCCAGTTGAGAATAAGATTTGTGTCTTCCGAGCATTTTAGAACTCTTGTTATGTGATCTAAACATGAATTGAAAGAGGTTCCAAAAATTGATAAATCATCCATAAAAACTTCAATTCCTTTCTCAATTAAATCATAAAAAATTGACATCATACATCTTTGAAAAGTTGCAAGTGCTTTGCATAATCCAAATGACATTCTTCTAAAAGCAAAAGTCCCATGTGTAGTAAATGTTGTCTTCTTTTGATCCTCAAGAGCCATGGGTATTAGTTGGTATTGATAATATCCATCCGAAAAGTAGAAATAGTGATGCCACCAAGTCTATCCAGCATTTGGTCCAGAAAATATAGAGAAAAAATGATCCTTTCTAGTAGTAAAGTTTAATTTTCTATATTCAATATAGATTCGCCATTAAGTGATTTGTTTTGTTATAATTAATTCATTCTTTTTATTAATAAATACAGTCACTCCCCCTTTCTTAGGAATACAATGAACAGGACTGACATAGGAACTATCCAAAATAGGATAAATAATTCTAGCATCCAACTACTTTAAATTTTCTTTCTTAACAACCTCTTTCATCATAGGGTTTAATCTTATTTAATGATCAGCCTTAGGCTTATGATTATCTTCTATCAAAATTTTGTGCATATTGATTGAAGGTATAATTCCTTTAATATTAGCTAATGTTCATCTAAAGGCCTTCTTATGATTTTTCAATGTCTCCAATAATTTTTCTTCCTATTCTGCAGTTAAGTCTGAGGATATTACAACTGGTAATGTAGACGAGTTCCCTAAAAATGCATATTTTAAATGAGTAGGGAGCATCTTTATTTCAAGTTCAGAAGATTTTTCTATTGAAGGAATCAAAGGTTTACTATTTTCAGTAATATCTAAAATTTCAAAATATTTCTGAAAATTATTTGAATCCTTAATAATTATCTCATTTGATTTGTCTTCAAAATCAATTTCATTTTCACTCTTAAATTCTTATTTATCTATTATGACTTCACATCTTTCTTGGAAATGATTAACAATCACACAATAAAAAATATCCATTCTATAACATTTAACATCTTTTCCTTTATCTGGATAGTTCATTGATTTAAGCACATTAAATGTAACTTCCTGTTCATTAACTCTCATGGTTAGTTCTCCTTTATGCACATCTATCATCGCTCATCCAGTGGCAAGGCAAGGTCTCCCCAGAATGATAGGAATTTCTTTATCTTCTTCCATATCTAAGACAATTAATTCAATAGGAAAGATAAATTTATCCCCTCTAACCAACACATTCTCTATAACCCTCTTATGATAAGTGATATATTGATCAACTAATTGTAGGGTTACAGTAGTGGGAGAAATCTCTCCTAAACCTAACCTTCTAAAAATAAATAATGAAATGAGATTAATGCTAGCTCTTAAGTCTCACACAAGGTATAGTGAAGCTACCTGTATCTTTAAGTTTTTGAGGAAGCTTTTTCTAAATTATTGCACTACATTCTTCACTAAGTGCAACAATTTCATAATCTTCAAACTTCCTTTTCTTGTTTAAAATTTATTTTTATAAATTTGTCATAACTTGGCATCTTTCCAAAGCTTGTGCAAAAGGAATATTAATTGTATGCTTTTTAAATATCTAAAAAATTTTTGAAAATTATTGATCCAACTTTTGCTGCCTAAGAATTTGAGGAAAAGGAGGTGGTTGTATTTCTAAATTAATCTTAGTTGGAGAGACATGTTTTTCTAGTTCCTTACGAATAGTTCCTTGAGGTTTTTCAATTGCATTATTTTCGCTCTCAACTTCAATCTCTTTTTGAACTCCAACATTTAATTATTTTTCCACTCATAAGTTGGACAGCTTTAACTTGCTCTTATTTTTTTATTTTTGTCTTTAGGATTTATTTTAACATTACTAGGAAGTGTTCCTTGAGGCCTATTGCTAAGTGCATTAGCAATTTGTCCTAGTTGATTCTCAATGTTTTGAATAGCATTACTTTAAATTTGTAATTGATTTCTCATCTATAACACTATTTCTTCAATAAACAACTTCTTTTCCTTAATTTGTTAGTTACTACTTAATCCAAGAAGATAATTAGGTCTATAGTTAGAACTACCTTGGTTGTTCCAGTTTTCCAATGGGTTTACTTGATTTTTCCCCCATTGTTGACTTTCACCACTAGGATTGTTATTCCAGTTAAAATTGGGATGGTTTTTCCAACCTGGGTTGTAATTGTTAGAATATGGCTTGTTGAGTCTATTATTTATAACATTTTAAGTTTCCAATGAGGTTTGAGAATTGATCATCTGTACTAATGAATTTTTTTTCAATCACAAGGGGTGTTTGAGAAAAGTTCATTCTAATTTGGTCTATTTTCCTAGATAATGCTGCAACTTGAAATGCAACCATCAAAGTAGCGTCATTATCATGAATATTGGCTACTTTATTTGAATTTACCCTTTCAGAGGACCATTAAAATATATTAATAGCCATCTCTTCAATTAATGCATAAGCTTCATCCAATGGTTTTGACATTAATGAACCTCTAGCAGCATCATCTATGATGGATCTAAGGGATCCTACTAACACATTATAAAAAGTTTCAATGATTAACTAGTCTGATAAAGCATGATGTGGACACTTTCTAAGGAGTTCCTTAATCTTTCTCAAGCTTCATATGTTGACTCTCCTCCATACAATGTAAAAGTAGTAATATCTATTCTAAGCTTAGCCATTTTTGAAGGAGTAAAGTACTTAGCCAATAATTTTTGTGTTAAATCCCCCCATGTTCTTATAGATCTAGGTGATAATAAATTTAACCACATCTTAGCTTTATCCCCTAAAGAAAAAGAAAAAAGTCCAAATTTGACAACGTCGTTTGATATGTCATCATATTTAAGTGCAACACACAGTTCTAAAAAACTTGCTAAATGTAAATTTGGATCCTCAGACGGTGCTCCACCAAACTAATTGTTTTGTATCATTTGTATAATTGTAGGTTTAAGCTCAAATGAGTTAGCCGCTACAACGAGGATTTGTATACTTAAGTGAATTTCATCTACTAGGGTTTGCGTAGTCCCTCAAAGGTCTTTATATGTTATGATGTTCATTTTCAACAGTTTGATCATCAATGTTATTTTGTAACATCTTTGCAATTTCTTGTAAATTATGAAGTCCTTTTTATTTTATAATTTCTTCTTATCAATCGTTTTAACTTAGAATTGTTAGGCACTAAACCTTCAGATCCTGAAATTTGCATACAAAAGCGAGAATTCACCAAATAAAAATATTATTAACAATAGATATATTTTTTATTTTCGGGTTTTATAATTTTTCTTTCAATTTTTTCAGTTTTTTTTGAAATTTTTAATAGTAAAATTTTTGAATTAAAGTACTACAAGGAAAAATAAAATGCAATTCCCCTAAAGTAAGCCTACAGTTTAAATAAAATTTTTTTAAGTTGAAAAGTTTCGTCACGATTTCTGTCAACGGCGCCAAAAAGTTGATCCGACTCACAATTATGTAGATATTTATATTCCAAAAGGTTCCAAAAATTTGGCCCAAATTATACTTAGTGGCTAGTGTGAATAAATAAAATGATTTAGAAGATAAATAATAAGCCTTCATAGTAGGAGTACTGTGCAAGTTTATGTATCATTTCAAGAAATATAAGAATTCTTAAAAAAGCCTAGTATCAATCCCATATGGAAGCTGTAACTTTTGAACAATGACTTAGAAAAACTTCTATCTAAATTGCATATAAAAATGATAGGAGAATGGTGTCAAAATATTTGTAAGGGATTAAAACAAAATTTATGTGTAATCAAAATTTAAGCAGAAAGTAAGAACAAAGTTTAAAAAACTAATAAAGTTTAAAAGAGTTCAAATATTAAGAAAAGATCTTCCCCATAGAATGTGAACTTAATCAGTGTAGGATTTGAAATTTAAAAATATAAAGTGATGTATTGTGATAAATAGGAGAATACTTATTCTTTACCCCCTCTCGGTGCTAGCAAAGAACATTGGCTAACCTTAAGTTTGTTTCAGGTTGTGTAGTTATGTTGAGTAGATTCTAACCTTTCACTTCTAAATTACTCACTATGGCCTCTCTATAAGATCTACTAGGGACGCTTAGAACCAAACTTAAGATTAAATTGACAAAAGAATCTAGCCTGCACCATAGAAACATCAATTTAAACCTCATCAAAACTTATTTCCATATCTATTTGCATTCCCCTTAGATTGTGGTCACCCTCCTCGTAAGGTGAGTGTGCATTCACAAGTTGGGTGAAAACATAACCCTCCCGGGTTATTACGTTTCTCAACAGATTTTAACCTCACAAGTGGCTAATTTGCAAAGTCAATGAAGAATCGGTGAAATTTCCATCGCAATTTTTAAAATAAAAAAAAGTCTTTAAATCATTCTCATTCTACATGATTAATTCCCATATGCAAGGAGAAAGAAAGAAAAACTACTCAAAATTAATGGAGATTGCATAACAAAACATGATTTATATTGAAAGACAAATCTTAACAACAAAAACATAAACACAAATACAAAGTACTTATCTTATGTCTTCTCCCCAAGCAATTCTGAAGTTTCCTTCCAGCAATCTCCAAACTCTTCTTACACAATCAAAGACTATCTTCTCTTACACAAACTCTCAAATATGAACTTATGCACCCTCTCTAGTGTCTCTAACTCTCTTTTTCAAACAGCCATTGGTCTTATTTAATAGAACTCATAAAATAACTAAGAGTCACTTCAAGCACCTCTTCAAAATTTGTCCAAATTCATTGAAACTTCTAAAGAAACTGTTTCTAGCATTGTGGCACCACTTTGGGGTGCTATGTCACCCCATCACGTCGGATAGCTGGTACTATGGAGCCATATGAGTTTGTGTCATTTTGCTCCATTTTGCCCTTATTTTCTTTAAAGATTCATTTCTTGTACCTAAAACCAAAAACATAAAAAAATACCTTCTTTTAAAGTGCAATATCATAAAAAATATGTATAAAATGAACATTAAATGTATATTAAAAACAAGTAATTTTATGGTTTATCAAACCCCAAACATGAAAAATCTTAGTCTTCAATGTACAATTCAGGGGCATTTCATCTCACTTAGAAATATTACCCACTCTCTGGCATATGTCACAAGTCTTTGTATATTAATTTACATTACTAAATAGTGTAGGACAATAACATTCTGATTGTAAAATCTTAGTAGCAGTTCTATCTTCCCCAACTTGTCCCCAAAATTTAGAATCATGACATTTCCTAATAATTTCTTGGCTCTCTTCTATGGGTAAAGACTTTCTAATCACTTTATCTATGCACTTTTGATATAGGTATGGGTTATGCCAAAAATAATATCTGGAATCATAAACAAGTTTCTTCCATTGATGGTATGTTCGATCATAAGGTAAAATATCATTAACTATGTAATTCACTATGTCAACATATTATGAAATGTTTCAATCAGTAACATCAAGCAGTTGCTCATTGAGTAAATTTTTATTGAGATGCTTATCAAATGCACTTGAATTTCTTTGATCCAATCTTGATAAATGATCCGCAATTTGATTCTAAGTACTTTTCCTATCCATAACTTCAATATTAAATCTCGTGTAGCAACAAGACCATCTAATCAATCTTAGTTTAGCATCCCTTTTCGACATCATACATCTAATACTAGAATTGTCGGTATGAATAGTACACTTAGTACTAATCAAATGCGGTATGTATCTTGAATGCACATATTATACATAGCCGCTCTTTTTTAGTTGTGGCATTATTAATTTGAGTTTCATTAAGGTTTTACTAGGAAAGTATATAAATTTAAACATTTTGTTTCAACTTTGTCCTAAAATTACCCCTATAACATAGTTACTTGCATCAGACATTAATTCAGTATGGCTTCCCCAATCAGGTGAAATAATGATAGGAGCAGCGACTAACTTCTCCTATAAATTGTTGAAGGTAGCTTGACAAACCTAGTCAAAATCAAATAGAACTTCATTTTCTAACAAACCACATAAAGGTTTAGCAATTTTAGAGAAATCCTTAATACATTCATGCTCTTTCTCAATAACTTGAATTTTGGCTAGATCCACCTCCATACCTATCTCATAATATTTGTGTCCTAAAATAATTCATTATAAAATAATGAATTGGCACTTTTCCCAATTGAGAAAAGGATTTTTTTCTTCACTATGTCTCAGTACCTTAGCTACATGATCTAAAAAAGATTCAAAAGAATAGCCAAACATTGAGAAATCTTCCATGAATACTTCTATACCCTTCTCAATCTAATCACAAAAAATCGACAACATGCGCTGCTACAACATCACACGCGCATTGCATAACCCAAAGAACATTCTTCTAAAAGCAAAAGTCTCATAACGACTCATGAATGTGGTCTTATCCTGATCCTCAAAAGTAATGGGAGTTTGATGGTACCATAAATACCCATCCAAAGAGTTGAAATAGGGTTATCCAGCTAGCCTATCCAACAACTAATCTAAAAAGAGTAAATGAAAATGTTCTTTCTTGGTGGCTGAGTTTAATTTCCTATAATCTCTTTCTTGACAACTTATTTCATAAGAAGGTTCAATCTCCTTTGAGGATCTGCTCGGGGTTTATGATTTTCCTCCATCAAGATCCTATGCATACATATCAAAGGACCAATCCCATTTATGTCTATTAGGGACCATCCAAAAGCTTTCTTAAAGCTCTTCAAAATGCTCATCTATTTTTTCTCTTACGAGCTACCCAGATTTGAGGATATTATTACCAAAAATGGAGATGACTTCCTTAAATAAACATACTTCAAATATTTAGGAAGTTCCTTCATCTCAAGTGCAGGGGGATTCTCAATGGAAGGAATAAGAAGTTTATAATATTTAGTAGTATCAAGTATCTTAGACCTCTTCTTAATAATTCTCAGGTTATCTTTAACCAATAAAGTAAACTCATCAATAACGTCTGTAGAATCATCCTCACTTAAAAATGACTCCACTAATTTAACTTCACAACTCTCCTAAAAGTTGCTACTACACAAATAATCAATCAAGTCCACCCTATAATATGCGTCGTTATTATGATTTGAAAAAAGCTTCATAAGTTGTAACACATTAAAAGTTACCTCTAGATCATTCACACTTATTGTTAGTTCTCCTTTTTTGCATGACAACCATCACTCTATTAGTGACTAAGAAAGGACTATCTAGTATAATTGGGATCTCTTTATATTCCTTTATATCTAATAAAAATAAATCAATGGGGAAGATAAATTTATTCACATGAACATGAACATCCTCTATAACCTTCGAATAAGTGATTGAGTATCAGCAAGCTGAAGTGCTATAGTGGTAGAAGATACCTCTCCTAATCCTAAACTCTTAAAAATGAACAATGGAGTAAGTTTAATACTAGCACCCAAATCACATAAATCCTTCCCATTGAACTTCTCTCTAATAGCACATGAATTAGTAAAGCTCCCATCTTAAGCTTATGAGGAAGTTTCTTCTAAATGATAGCACTGCACTCCTTACTATGTGCTATCATTTCATAATCTCCAAACTTCCTATTCATATTAAGGATCTCCTTCATGAGCATCACATAGCTGGGCATCTACTCCAAGGCCTTCGTAAAAGGATTGTTGATCACTAGTTTCTTGAATACTTCCAAGAAGCAAGAAAATTGTTGATTTAGTTTTTGCTTCTGGAGTCCCTGAGAAAATGGTGGTGGTGGTATTCCTAAGTTATTCCTAAGAAGTGAGTTTAATTTTCCTAAATCTTTATAAAGGTCTTCCGTAGATATTTCATGTTCCATTTTATCTTTCTCCATCTTAGAATTTTCTTAGACCACTTCATCTAAATCTGCTCCACTTATCAACTTGACTACCTTCACATGCTCACTATTCTTTTCTTTAGGGTTAAGCTCAGTATTATTAGGAAGAGCTCCTTGGGGTTGATTGCTAAGTGAGTTTGTAATCTATCCCAGTTGATTCTCTATGTTTCTAATAATTGCTCCTTGGCTTTGTAATTGATTCCCCAATTGCAACACAATTTCTTCCCAAGAAAAATTCTTTTCCTTGAATTGTTGGTTTGCATTACAACCTTAGAACCACCATGATTATTCCAATTCTTGAAAGGGTTAGGTTGAGTACTCCCCCATTGTTCATTTTTTGCGCCTTGATTGTTGTTCCAACTAAGTTTGGTTGATTAATCCATTTGGGATTGTAATAATTAGAATACATGTTGTTCGTACTATTATTGATCACATTTAAGGTCTTAAAAGATGAAGTGTTAGCATTGACCAGTGTTCCGAAAGAATATCTCTGAATGACTTGTGGTTCTTGAGGCTGGTTAATCCCAAATTGTTCTAGCTTACTATTATAATAATTATCTGAGAAGGTGGCTGGAGATATTATTCGCCAAACTATCGAAATTCCCTTACCTTAGAGGCTATAAATAGATCCTTTCTTCACACTGAAAGGGGTGAAAATAAAGAGGAATTTCAGAGCCTATTTTTAGAAAATGACCTGAAAATAACTTTCAACCTCTACAGTCGCCAGCAGCCATCGACCACAAATTTTTTGCCTACATTTGACCACCCATAAACTTTATCACTTGCTGCCCTCGAACTCCAATTACTGACAAGCTCTACTTGCAAATCTTGTATCCTAAATATGGCTATAAGTGTGACTTTTGTATTGATTAATTGATGAAAACTTATAGTCCTACAAGCCGCTGGCCAATGGTCACCGACGACCGTTGCCTATGACCGCCATATACATAATGCAGTATTTGTTTCTAACATTTGAATTTTTCATTGTATTATATACGAACAAATGTTGTGTCAATTGTAAAATATTAATCTTGTTTACTCAATTATGAGAAAAGGGTATACCCCTGTACCTACATATTTACAATGGATTACTTTGATCTTAGTGTCCCCGTGATTTTTCCATCTTTTTGTTTTTCGTCAAAAATGATCTCAACATCCCCTCATGCTACATTTTTTATTATCTATGTGTGTGGTGGATCTTCAGGCAACGCTTAGACATTATGTTATCATTCTATTGCTACGAATTTTATAGCAGACAACAAAGTTTTTTGGAGAATTATATGAATAACATAATGTACATATCTAGCACTTAACTTCTTAATATTTTCTTATATTTTATTTTGCTCTTTCAATCATATCGAAACATGGGCTTATTTTATTTTTATTAAAGCTAATTAGTGATAGTGTTGAATGATTTAATGACTTGGACATTAGAGTAACAAAAAAATGGTTTTTGTGTACATATGTCCATATAAAAGAAATTTATGTTAAGTAAATAAATTCATCTATTTCTATATGATTAAATTTATAAACGAATAGAAACCAAGACTTCATTACTTACATGTAGCTTTATAACAAGTTACTAAAAATATCTCAATGTGGGCAAATTTAATCCATCAAGGAAATCATTTTAATGAATTGAAAAAGCTGCAAGTGTCAGTCTCCAGAAGCATGTGCATTAATTAGACGCTTGAATGAATAAGCGTAGAAGTCATGTTGGTTAAGCTAAATCATTCATGGTATTTATGGCCTCGAAAGCATGGACGCAGTCTGGATTAGGACGAACTACAAATTAAAAATCAAAGATTTCATTGGGAGTAAACAATGGCTGAGAAAACTCCAGCTAAATCAGCCGCTCCAACTCCCTTTCACGCATTTAAGTCCAACACCACAACTCTCGACGCGTAAGCGTCTGCAAATTTGCTCTGGTGGACCATTCCGAAGAACAAATTGCATTCGAAATTCTGCTGCGCAAAGCCAAAAATGGCTTACAAATAATTTTTTTGTATCATTGAATATGTTATTAAAGAAACATTATAGTGGTATATCATGAGAAAGGTGGTGATCAATTATAGGTTTACGATATTTTTTAAAATTTGAGCTTTCAAAACGTTGATTTCTTAGAATAAAATAAAAAAATGTGGGACTCGTGGAAATAGCAGAGGGCGTTAGGACCACTAGGTCAATTCACGGGCCGACGGCTATCCATTAAATGAACGTAGAAAATCATCTGAAGATCTTTTGCTTTTCACTTGGAAATAATTGAGGTATCGGCATGAATAAAACCGTAAATAAGATGAGCCTGAATTGAGTTAAGATACTTGATAGAGATATAAATATGTTTAGGAAATTAAATAGGTTTAGGAATATTATGAGTTAAAAATTGTTCGTAGAAGACATGAGTTTTCTTTCATAAAATTTCTGAGGAAATTAAATAGGTTTAGGAAAGTTGAACCGTTAACTTTCTTGCATTTTTAAATATAGATTGTAAATGATGAACTTCCTTGCAATTAAATAAAGATTTTCTATGATTCAATGGTCATAATATGAGGAACATAGCTTTTAAGTTCGTGGTAGGAGGCGGAACGTACTAGGGTTGTCATCATACTGTCAATGGTGGTTAGCTTGCTTGGTTCTATTATAGGAGAAGAAACTAGCAATTCGAGAAGGTAAGCATCAGAGATGGTAGAGATGAGAGGCTTTTTCATTGTCAATGAAAGTAACCATATACAATGTTGATGTACTTAAAAATATATCCGCAGAAATCTCATGAAATCTAATGGATCCCACTAGCAAACACAAAAAGATGAAAACATCAATTGTCATTTCCTTTGGTCAGAACTCTGAGTCGAACGAACGGAAGCAATGACGAGCGAAGAGATAAAAAGAGCCCAATCTAAGGGAAAGTCGTTCATGACCAACTCTCTTAGCTGATTCTGGAAATACTAATAAAATGGCCATGGGCCCCCAAACAAAACACCTCTTCGACTCATATGAGAAGGTTCATTGAGTCAATGTCTAAGGAGAGCTGCCCATCAAATTACGGTAGTAGACCCTCTGCCTGATGACCCAATTTATCCTAATAACAGGAGTGCCTTTTTTTAGAAGTCTCTTTAGAAACGGTAGACCGACGACCTTTCAACCAACCAATTGTCCGCCAGCAAACCAAAAGCTTTCATTCAACTGAGCGATAAGGCTATCATGCCATTGGATTCCCCTATTCAAGCGGTTGTGAATATGAAACATCGCTTAGATCGATTATGAATGTGCAAGGGTGTTAGATTCAGCTATAAATATGAAAATCTGTCATAATACCTTGTAATATTCTTATTAAAACTAGGATTAAATTATGTAATTTAGAGAGGTACCACCAAAATCTGTAAATATTGGGTCATTTTTACAACAGAGAGGGACTAATTTATTCTATCAATACTGTCATATTACTGCACACTCTTTTTCTCTCTATTTCTCTCTATTTCTCTCATTCGTCCTAAACTCTATACCATGGGTGTGAATCATTGGACATATCTAGATTCAACATCCTAAAACGTGCGGTGAGTGTGAATTATGCCATCAACAAGGAAATGAGCACATTATGAAGAAAGAGCGTCTATGGGACATCATGAACATGTAGTGCATGCGAGAATTTATGCAGCAACAAATCTAGGAATAATGAGATAAAATCAAGGGTCAGATGGTAGAATTAACCCAAGCATTACTCTCAAGAAGAAGAACCAAAACTCAAAGGACACATAGTGGCTCAGGGGTTGAAAGTATTCAAGATTCTCAGTTCCAAGGTAATGATGGGTCTACGCCATTGATCAGACAATGGTTTAGGCTTATTGAGGTCCATCCCCAGCAAGAAAATGCATTTTCCCGATAGATCTCTGACGTTAAGCCCCCAGAAAAGTTCAAACTTCTGTTTTTAGAATAATGCAAGGGTTAAAGTGATCCATTCGACCAATCACTTCATTTAAGTTGGTCGTCTGCCTTCTCAAAATCTCCAACGTACTAAAGTGTTGGTTATTTTACACCATGTTATGTGACTTGGTACATAGGTGAATTGTTGGCCTCTCAATAGGATTAATCATTTCCTTCATTGAATTTAGAAGATGTTTACGGTCTAGTTCGCTTGCACCCAAACACCCTACATAAACTCAGAGGCCTTGTCACATATCAATAAAGGGCTAAATGAGAACCTTCACTCATATGTTTCTTGGATCTAGAAGGACATATTAGAGGAGCAGGATCTGAAACTCAAAGTAGCACAAGCTGCCCTAGCCTAAGGGCTAAGGAACAAATGATTCAAGTATGCTCTAGTTTTATAAAAGCCAAAGAGCCTTGCTAAACTCTTAGAGTTAGCCAACCACTACATTGCAATGGAGGAGTATCTCTATGCAGCCTACTAGAAAGATAAATAGTTTGATTGCCACACAAAGAAGACAACCTTGCAAGATAATTGGTGGAGATTGGAGGAGCGCAATTGAACCATACGTGAAGATAGCTTGTAACTTCATGATGATAGAGATTCTTATAAAACCACTACAGAGGAGGATAAAGCTCGTTTGATGAACAATCATCAGACAACACAAGGTATTAAAAGCTACTTTGTTGAGTGTTTCGATGGTTGAAATTTTGGAGGACATAGAAGACAAGAGTATTTTCAAGAGGGCACCAATAATGTAAAACTAATCTTTTATTCCAAACAAAAATTAGGAATGTAGGTTAAAAGTTGTGTTCTTAAACTAAGTAAATTATATCTACTACTCTTATCTCTAAAAGAAAAGTAAATTTTAAGTTTAGTAGAACTAAGTATTATGAAGAAGAGTTCAAATTTTAGAAAGTATCCTTCCCCTTGGAATGAGATTATAATTAGTGAACAATTTAAATTGTTATAAATTATATTGAGCCAAATAAGAACATACAAAATCTTTACCCTCTTATAAGTGCATAAAGATGATTGACTAATCTAGAGTCAAGTTCCTAAATCATTGGTTAAGCTGGGAAATTACTAGCTCTCTCTAGAGTTGATACTATCCATCTGTTTAGAGGCTAACATCAAACCTTAGGTTCTCAACCTCTAGATCAAATTGGAGGTTCTAGCATATCACTATAGAATCACCAATTTATGCCCATCAAAACTTATTTCCCTATTTATTTGTACTTAACCACGTGGACTACATTCTCATCTATGAGATCAAATATGATTCTTACTTGATTGAGGAAAACATAGTCCTTTCAGATCATTATGTTTCACAATAAATTTTAATTTAACAATTGGATAGATTGATTAAGTAAATGAAGCTAGAAGTTTGAATCATCACAACTATAAAATTAAAGAACTTCTAAACTGTTTCAATTCTTCACATGATTATTTCTCATTACAGGGAAAAAGATAAAGTAAACTACTCAGTTGTTATGAGAAAGATATAATAAAATATGGATTTATATATGAATACAAGTTTACACATTAAGAAAAAGTAAAGTACAAACTACATATCTCAATCTCCTCCACAAATAAATCCTTTGAAGTTTCTTAAAATCACTTTATCTCCATACAATGTCACTCAATTCTCTTATAGAAATGTAATGAAGAAGAAATCTCTCACTTCCCCTGTCCTCTTACAACTCTAAGAAATAATCTTCTCTTTCACTCTTCTTCACTTACTCTCCTCGTCTCCTCCATTTTGTTGCCCCTATCCTGTAATAAAATCACTATTAAATAGGATAGGGTCAAATTTCTTAGAGTGACCTCTATTTATTTTTCAAAATTTATCAAAATTCAATGAATTTGAGAGAGAAACCATTTCTGGTGCCTAAGCGCCTAATTGTGGCGCCTAGGCGCCATCTTTTCTATATATTGGCGCGTTGGGTTCAGATCCTGGGGCCAAGGCGCCATATCAGCTTTCATAATGGGCCTCCTTTTGACTCCAAATTCCTTCCTTTTTGCTTCATTTAGCTCTAATTCCCCCAACTTATTGTATTTGCAACAAAAACACAGACATACTTTCTATTAAGACACAATATCACTAAAAATAGGCATTAAAAGTGTATATATAAGTAGCATTTTTCTAAACATGTCAAAATCTCTCACAAAGTATATATATATATATATATATATATATA
>JXCR01145932.1:263548-284744 GCA_002079205.1 Phalaenopsis hybrid cultivar
TTGGTGATCTAAAATTTTTGCTTAAGAATTGTAATAGTTCAACTTAGAAAAAAAATTTTAGTGAAGTAGATGATGTCTAAGGTATCAGAACACTTGGTATTAAATTTAGGAATACTTATTTTCTATTTAATTTAAACATAATTAAAATTTCTTCAAACTTTGGATTTTTAGAAAAAATATTATTTTCAAAATTTATGAATTTTATTTTGAAAATAATTTTCACTGCTACTTTTAAACCTTAAGCATACAATTGACATTAAGTTTCTTTTCTTAGAAAAATTCAAGTGGAATCAATTTTTATTAAGGTCATATTCCTCAAGCTTCTCCTCAAATTTTCATATTTTACTTTTCCTTTCCCTCTTTCTTTTTTATTTTTTTTCCTTTTCTTATAGTGTTTTTTTAATTCCTATTATTTTAGGTGATGATTAATATATCTGGATAGGTCGTTAATGATTTTTAATTTCACTATCCCTATTCTAAAGTTAAAAATTTATTTTTTATCCTTAACTTAAGTTCTCATATTAGTTTTTGAAAAAGAATTTTCATGGAATCTAAATTATTTTAAAAGTATTATTCTCAACCATTTATTTGTCAAAAATTCAAATTTTCCTACTATAGATAATATAAACATTTTCTTATAATTCTCTACTAAATATCTTAACTTTAGTTTCTACCTTTTTATGAATTTTTCTACTAATTTTTTCTATATCATTCCCAAAAATGAAAAGTTTTAGAATCCTAAATATAACATCACACACAATAGGTTATTTTAAAATAATACCATTGAGGATAATTAAAGCTCAATTTTCAAAAAGTGTTTCTTCCTCCCCTAAACTTAAATTTTCAACAAGATAAAACATTAAGTGTAGAAATGTAGGTAGGAATTAAATAATTAATACAAATTATAAAACTGACCTTCTATATAGGGTTTTAATATGGAAAATATGCAGATACAAATTAAAAAGGCAGGTGTATAGCATTAAGTAAAGCTTCATTAAATATGATTTATCAAAAATATTTTTTGAGTAAAGGACTACTCTAAACATAGGCATAAATCTAAAAAAAAATAGTAGTGGAGTGAAAACAAACAGTAAACAATCCACCAACACGATTAAAAAGTTCAATACAATAGTTTAATATAAACACATAATCCACATAAATACAACTACTATATACATATAAATATACTATATCCAATAAAAAGAAAAATATAACACTTCTCATCCTCCTCATCATCATCCTCTTCATCATCATCATCATCTTCCTCGTACATATGGTTTCAAGGTTCATAATTTAGATATGGAGGACTAGATGGAAACTGAACATACTGAATTCCTCAAAGAAAACTCATTAGAGATCTATTGAAACTCATATCATAATCATGTTTGAGTTTCAAATATTCATGAACGTAATTAATTTTATCATCCATATCCGTCACTTTACTTTGTAGATATGCAATATCATGCACTAGTGCCTGATAACCACTATGAAGCTCATCTATAGTGGTTAAAGGGTGAGCAACAATACTTGAGGTAGATGTTCTTGAACTATACGTAGATGGAATATTTGAATTCCCACCTCTAGACCTCAACTCGACATGTAGCTCGTATACGTGTGGTTTTATGAGGTTGTAATAGCTCTTCCCATCTCTCATATCCTACTCCTGATTGATGGCATAAAGTAAAAATCAGGGTGAGATATCCTAAACCTCTAGTGGTTCCACCTTTAGAAGAAATGAAGATTTCTGATAAATTTGAGAGCCAATATTGATAGATTTCATTTGCTGAATCCAAAAGTTAAAGGCTGCTCTCTCCATAGTAACTTCACTAAGATGATTGGAAGAAAAAAGTCATGCAGAAATAAAGTATTTCATGCCTTGGAGGGTGCACTTAACATTGAGGCAGAGAAGTTTATCTTGTCATTCTTAACTTTCCAAACTCCCATGCCTTTAGTAAAAAATGAAATAATATCATCGAACTACAACTTAGTTGACTCAAATGAAGAGTAATTGTAGTGTGGTATATCCGACAACTGGTAAAGAGCGTTGATCAGCTTTGGTGTAAACTCTAAATGTTTTCCTCAAACAACTATCTAATCATCAGAGGCTTCTCTAAGGTTGGCGTAAAATTCTCGTACAACTGAGATAACTGCTACAACGTTGAAGTAGCAAAGTATTTCCTAATGATGGGCCAATTTCAACAGCTCCTAGAGAATTGAAGAAAGCCTGCTCTTGAATCAAATTTTTAGCAGTGAGTTGATCATTGTATCTATATTGAGCTTTAATATTAATAAATTTCTTGGAATCAAAGACATCTCTTTCTTCCCCCCTCTTCATCTTAGGAGCCATGATAGTTCTAAAAATTCATAATAATTCCAAATAAATTCCAAATACAAGTCCTATTAACTCGTAAAAATCAAAATCAAAGCTAAATTCCTTAACACTGTGGGTTCTTCATTATTTTCTTCCAAATTTTTTAATTTTCAGTATCTCCATAACGTAGAAAAAATCCATAGTGAAAATAAAAATTTCTAAGCCATAGTGACACACTTACCAGGAGAAGAAGAAATCTAACATATATAGTCCACAAAAATGCCTCAAAATCAAATGAAATGATGCCCTAAAGTGATAGCTCAATGCGTTTTGTGAAGAAGAAGATGAACCATGTGTAAAAATGGTGAAAATGGGACATTTTAGCAATTCTAGACTGTTATCTGGTAGTTCAATTGAATCGACACTTAGGTGTCCAATTCTGGTGCTTATGCACAATTTTATTGTGTGATTGGCGCATAGGCGCCAAATTTTTGTGCCTAGTCGCGAGTGCTAAAAAAATTCTTTTTTATATTGATAAATAACACTGATCACCAAGGCACTCTAAACTCTAATTAGCCCAATTGNATATTTTTTTTAACAAATAAGAAAATGAAATAAATTTCCTAATTTATGTTTATTGTCATATGCTTTTTATAGAGATACAACCCTCCTAAATATTTCCATTGCAAATTATGTAGAGTTGGAGAAGGTATGTTGTGAAGGTCATGCTACTGAAGATTGGGCTAAGTCTGGAAAGTGAAACTCCTCTTGACACCCAACAAATAAATTTGGATTATGGTTGGATTGAAGCTTTTGGAGAGAATGGAGGAGATGCATCAATTCCTATGCAGTTGCCTGAAGTGAAAGTAGAAGAAGGTAGCAAGAAAATGATGAAGCGAGATATATTATCTCCCTGAAGGGGTGCGGCTCAAAAAAAAACAAAAAACAAAGAAGTTATACTAATGATCACAACATTCATGACTACATTGCTATGATGCTCAATAGTGTTAGTGGAGTTGCTAGTGTTATAAAAAGTACAACAATAGCCTCAGTAGATAGAAAAATGTTTATCGAGTTAACAACAGAGTTGCCTAATATTTCAGGATTCTTAGAGGAAGAAACTGACATTCTTTTTGATAAATTATCGAAGAACACAACAATGATTCATGCATTTCTCTCGAAGTCTATGGAGTCGAAGTTTAGGTGGATGCGGAGTAAGCTAAAATAGTGACTTAGTTCTTTGGGGATGAATGAGGGCTTAACTTTGTTCGATTGATACTTCTTAGAATTTTATCTTGAACGTTTGAATATGTAGTGATTTCAAATTTATATTTTGGTGTATTTTTGGAATTTTTAGCGGTCCACATACTTTATTAATTTATAGATTTTTTTTCAGCTTTTTGGATGTATCTCAATTTGGATGGTTTGTTAATTTTTGGGTATTATTGCTTCACATGCTAATTGAATCAAATCTCNCTTCAGTTTATTGGATGTATCTCAATTTGGATGGTTTGTTAATTTTTGGGTATTGTTGCTTCACATGCTAATTGAATCAAATCTCCACTAACCTCGAAGTTTTCTTCGTCTTTCTTTCTATCTCTAATGGGCGATGAAGATGAATTACATTTCATAATCCGATCTTTCCCTGTTTTCAAAATGCTTAAGATGGTGCTTCTTTGCTCATAATGTTGCAAAGCTCTTTTCGTTTTTTGCATTGGTGCTAGAGCAGATTGGCTGGCATGTGGATATGCAAGAAACCACTGTTCTTTTCTGAAATGATATTCTCTGCATGATTTAACATTGGTTTTTAAAATTCAAAGTCTGGTAAGCCATCAGACAAAACATTTAGCGACAATCCGANCTTCATTGGTGCTAGAGCAGATTGGATGGCATGTGGATATGCAAGAAACCACTGTTTTTTTCTGAAATGATATTCTCTGCATGATTTAACATTGGGTTTTAAAGTTCAAAGTTTGGTAAGCCATCAGACAAAACATTTAGCGACCATCCGAGGAGAAGATTTCTTTTTTTTTTTTTCATTTTTTTGTTTGGCTTACAAACGCTTTAATTTTATTCTCAGATGCATGACAGACTTTACAAGAAAGTGATTTAATGTGTTAAAATTGCAGCGACTATCCTAGTTAGGTGTTCTTAGATTTTTGCTTTTCTATCCGATATGTATATGGATATGCTTATGGATAGATGATGCTAAAGTTGTGGGGGAAATCAGCAAAAAAATTTTAGCAGCTAAAGTCTTATAATGCTTTAAATTGCTCCTTTTTTTTATTCATCCACCTATATGAGGCCCTTCTTCATGTATCATTGATTGCTGTGCTTGGTTTCATGGATATGGAGGACGGTAAGAATTTTCTCTACTTTCTGGTACATCCTAATTTCGTTACAGTTATGCTTCAAATGATTATGTTGTTANACTGTATATGGATATGCTTATGGATAGATGATGCTAAAGTTGTGGGGCAAATCGGCAAAAAAAATTTAGCAGCTAAAGTCTTATAATGCTTTAAATTGCTCCTTTTTTTTATTCCCCCACCTGTATGAGGCCCTTCTTCATTTTTCGTAATTGCAGTGGTATCCTTGATTGCTGCGCTTGGTTTCTTGGTTATGGAGGATGGTAAGAATTTTCTCTACTTTCTGGTACATCCTAATTTCGTTACAGTTATGCTTCAAATGATTATGTTGTTAGCCTCTTTCTCATGCTAANATATGCTTATGGATAGATGATGCTAAAGTTGTGGGGCAAATCGGCAAAAAAATTTTAGCAGCTAAAGTCTTATAATGCTTTAAATTGCTCCTTTTTTTTATTCATCCACCTGTATGAGGCCCTTCTTCATTTTTCGCAATTGCAGTGGTATTCTTGATTGCTGCGCTTGGTTTCTTGGTTATGGAGGATGGTAAGAATTTTCTCTACTTTCTGGTACATCCTAANGAGGCCATCGTGGACGATGAACGGGTGTCGTCCATTCTCACGTGTATTGAATGGACGGCGGAGATCAAGCCGGATGATCATCTGGGACGATACAGTAGGACGCGTGGCAGCTGAGTCAAAAGGCGACGTCGAATAGGAGCGCACCGTATGGCCTTTCGACTGATCCGATGATCCAGTCAGCCCGCGTTTGAATAAATAAATAGGGGTATTTAATAAACTCAAAAAATAGCCTCTAAACTTCAAAAATCCATAACTTTGCATAGAAAATTCATAAAAATAAAATAAAAATACCCTCTTGCTCAGTTAACAGAGGAGAACCACGTGAAATTATTTTCACATTAATTTGATGCATAAATTATTTTAAAAAAAAATGAATTAGGGTTAGGAGTTTTTCAATTCTCCATTCATGTCAGAATATCACTTTGATCCTAAATTTTTATATGTTGTAGCCTCTGTCAAGATGCACAATTTGAGCATTTTTCCAAAGATATAGAAGATCTCTAGACAGAGATCTTAATTTTCTAAGTTTTTATGCATTTTCTATTCAAATAATTATAGAAAATATGTGGCTTAGAAAATTTTACAAATATTCATATGAGTTCCTTATGGCCACAGTAGTCTTATGAAATAATTTTATGGTTTTTAAGAATCAAAACATCACTATTTTGAGCAAACCCTAATTTACTTAAAACATTTAATTTAGAGAACATAAAGATCAAAATCATTTGATTTTTATTCTCCACTGTGATTTAGAAGTCAGAGAATTCACCATAAAAATTTCAAAGGATTTTGAGATCATTAGATATTTTTAATTGATTTTTAAAGATCATTATTAAATTGAACACTTAAATAATTTTTAAAAANTTATCAAAATCATATCTTATCATCAAATCACCAATAAGGGCTTTAGATTAATCTTCCTAACACGAGCACACCACCTTAGAATCACTTAATTTAACTGACATCCAAATTAAAATAATTAAGGANAATATCTTATCATCAAATCACCAATAAGGGCTTTAGATTAGTGAATTATCATCTTCCTAACACGAGCACACCACCTTAGAATCACTTAATTTAACTGACATCCAAATTAAAATAATTAAGGAAAATTATAATTATAATTTTATTGCAAAAGAGTGAGAAATTGGTTTCTACTATTTTAGTCCCTTATATTTCAATCATCCAAAAGAACTTGATATAATCAAAATTATCCTTTTACCTTTTTTAATCAATCCTAAAATTTAATTAAGGCATTGAGAATTTAAAATTACTATTTTGTCCCTATGGCTCCTCACTTCATAACTCATCAAATATAACTCAAATGACTTTAAAATTNCTTTTTAATCAATCCTAAAATTTAATTAAGGCATTGAGAATTCAAAATTACTATTTTGTCCCTATGGCTCCTCACTTCATAACTCATCAAATATAACTCAAATGACTTTAAAATTTATATGGTACCCCACTCATGGGTCAATTAAAATATCAGAGGAGAAAATGTGATTTTTGCAATTTTTATTTAATTTATATAATTATTTTAACTCAAAAATAATATTTTTAATATTAATTTATTTAACTAATTATAATAAAATCTTTGTTCATGGAAAAATTATTGGAGGTTTGCCTATGTCAAAGGACCACTTGAAAAAAATGTCATAATTTTTGAAATTATATTTTAATTATTATAATTATTTATTGATTTTTGTGATTAATTAAAATAAAAAATATGTTTTAATTTCAAAAATCACTTTTTTTATATTAAATCACCTTGAGTCCATAAAACTCAAAAAAAAATTATTTTTTTGATTTTTTGGTTTATTTATTATAATTATTTTAATAGAAAATTAGAGAAATTACATATTTAGCCTTTATAATGTTTTAATTAACTTATAAAAATTAGGAAAAATATTCTAATGAGTCTCAAGTGATCAAGAAGAAATTAGGAATNTTTATTATTTTAATAGAAAATTAGAGAAATTACATATTTAGCCTTTATAAAGTTTTAATTAACTTATAAAAATTAGGAAAAATATTCTAATGAGTCTCAAGTGATCAAGAAGAAATTAGGAATATTTTAGACTATTTTTGTATTTTTGAGAAGTCTTTACAATGAGAAATTAATTTTGTTAAATTTTGAATAAAAATTTATTTAATTAATTTATTATAAATTTTATACATTTAATTAACTATAAAAATGCACAAAATTGCTTAAATCTGTTTTATATTTTTTGTATGATTTTATAACTAGGGAAACCTACCAAAATTAATCCCATAATTTTTTTATTTATATTTTTGTTTGTAAAATTATTTCAAGCAAAAATAACCATTTATGCCAGAAAATTAGGGTTTCCAATATAGAGATGTTCTCTGGCCTTAGAAAAATCAGAGAATATCCCTATTAACATGAGGAATCAACCCCTAAAACTTTAATTCATGGTGATTATTATTTAGATAATTAAAAGGAAAACATTACAAAGAGTATTTAATTAATTAAAAATTAGAGACACATTAAAAAATTTTATTTTTATTCCACATTATTTTCTTCTATTCACTGAGCAAGAGAATATTTTTATTTTATTTTTATAATTTTTGTACACCGAGTTATGCATTTTCTAAGTTCTAGAATTAAAATAAATAAAAATTCCTGAATTTTCTACTTAACACAGTCGCCGCCAACTCATCCTACGGTGGCTCCGAAAGACCACGCAGAGTCATTTAATTTGTTGTTGTCATCCGAGTCAGCTGCCACGTGGCCCGCGGTTCATGTTTCATCTTTCCGTCCATCGTGATCTCAACCGTCCAAACGATACACGTGTGATCCAATGACTCTCTGTCATCGTCCCCAATCGTCCTAACCCTAGAACCATCCATCTTAAAACCTTAGGATCTCTACNCGGCCCGCGATTCATGTTTCATCTTTCCGTCCATCGTGATCTCAGCCGTCTAAACGATACACATGTGTTCTAATGACTCTCTGTCATCGTCCCCAATCGTCCTAACCCTAGAACCATCCATCTTAAAACCTTAGGATCTCTACCTAGACTCAACCAACTCACTTCAAGTTTGTTCCTGCACCTTCATCTAGTCTAGACAAACATATCCATACGATTTATCAACTATGAAATTAAAATTTTCTTCATAAAAGACCAAATCGAGCTCGATTTGGGGAGAAGAATTCAATACCTTTACCTGAGAGGTGTTGCCTCAATCAGGTGCTTGCAAAAGCTTCATTGGGACCTGACAAACCTCCTGGAAGTGTTGTTGGGCTCTGGTGAATTTTTTGTGCAAGAGTTCTTCCTACAGGAGGGAAGGCTGAGGAGAAAGTCTGATGTAGAGGTGCAAGGAGATGGGGCTTTCAGTGGAAAACTTCCTCTCTAGCTCTAGTGAAGCTCATGAATGGTNTCTTCATTGGGACTTGACAAACCTCCTGGAAGTGTTGTTGGGCTCTGGTGAATTTTTTTTGCAAGAGTTATTCCTACAGGAGGGAAGGCTGAGGAAAAAGTCTGGTGTAGAGGTGCAAGGAGATGGGGCTTTCAGTGGAAAACTTCCTCTCTAGCTCTAGTGAAGCTCATGAATGGTCAATTTGAGGTTTGGTGGAGTGTGGTGAGATGTCATGTTTCTGGCCTGATTTTGAGCTTTGAAATTGAGCTCAGACAGTGATGGAGGTGGCTGGAAAATGGCTTGGTTGAGCTTAGGAAGGCTGGGAGANTGGTTTGGTGGAGTGTGGTGAGATGTCATGTTTCTGGCCTGAGTTTGAGATTTGAAATTGAGCTCAGACAGTGATGGAGGTGGCTGGAAAATGGCTTGGTTGAGCTTAGGAAGGCTGGGAGAGTCTCTGGGAGAAATTTAATAAAGTTTACCCTAGGTTTTGTGTCTTATCATTAGTTGGTCGTGGGGGGGTGATGCTTAAATAGAGGGGCTTAAGGTGGCTGGTTGGGCTTCAATTCAGGTGCAATCAACTGCTTGTGTGGAGGGTTGAGCAGTGCCAATGAACAATTGGAGCTGGACAAATTGGATGGGTGTAATGGGTTTGGTTTAAGATAGGGTGGCTCTCAATTTTGGGGTTCTCCAACTACTAGGCCGGGCGGCCAGGCCTGAACTGGTAGCTAGGGGGGTCAGGTGAGCCAGAGGAAGATTAATGGTGAATAAGATCGCTTGGGGATGGCTGGTGGCAAAGATATCTATGGTTTAGCCCAAAACGGGATGAAATCCCCTATTTTATGGGACCCTTGGTCCATGGCTCAACTAGGTTGGGCTAGGTAGATCTAAGTTGGTTTCTAAGGTCAAAATGTTGGTTGTGGTGGGCTTGAGTTGGTCAATTTGGGTTGATTTGGTCAAATTTGGTGTTTGGGTCTAAAGTTTGGGTTTTGTTTCAACTTGTGTCTAGTTTGGGTTTGGGCTAGGATTTGTGTAAAGTGATTGATCAAATTGTCTTGGATGATTGTCATGAGAAGTTTTGGATACCAATAGGGGGATTTTGAATTGATTTGGGGGTTCAATTTAGTGGAATTCGGTTCATGGTTAATTTTGGGGCATTTGGACTAGACTTGGGTTTGGATTGGGCTAGGGTCTAAGTTAGGCTACATTTATGGTTCAAATTGGTCCAAGGGTTTTTAATGAAGATTTTTTTATATTAATTTGGTAAAAATTTTAGAGTTATGAGGTTCAATTTGGGAGATTTGGACTTAAGTGCAAATTTGGGGATTTTAGGATTTGGGATTGAAATTGGGCTTGAGATGGGTTCAGTTGAGCTTAGTTTTGGTTTCAAATGTGATTGAATATGATGAATTTGAGTTTAGAATTGAAATTGGGTGAGATTGAAGTCAATTTGGTGGAAATTGGGGGTGAATTGGGGAATTTAGATATTTAAGGATAATTTGAGGATTTCAGTCAAATTGGTCAATTTGGTCAAATTGGGCTCAATGGAGTGGTTCAAATTGATTTTGGAGACATTTGGAGTGATTTTGGAGATTTTGGGAATTTTTGGAATTTTTGGAAAATTTGAGGTATTTTGGTCAATTTAAGTGATTTGGAATGGCTTGAAATGATTTTTTAAGAGATTTTGAGAATTTCGATAATTTTGGGAACTTTTAGAAAATCTAAGATTTAAGGGCAATTTGGTAATTTGGTGAAGTTTGGGGCCAAGAAGGGTCAAAATTGGGAATTTGGAAAAATTGGGATTGATCGAGGATGTTAATCATGAGGTCACTCTATTGAGCCATAAGACCAAGGAAAATCCCATTTTGGATCCTCCATGTGCTGTTCTTAGCCAAACCTTAGCCTAGGGCTAAGGGTTTGAGGAACCATCCACATGAGTTTCCAATATAGTAAGGGGTCAAGCTAAGCATATTTGGGTTAGGTTTTAGGCTGTGAGTGCAGGTGCAAGTGTGTGTGTGTGTGTGCAAGACTGACCAAGACCACACCACCGAGAGCTAACCTTAAGGTCAAACAGTCTTATGGGGACTCCTCTTGAGCTCCCCCATATTGGTCCCACCTACTAAGTGCTAGAGGTTAGAACCAACATGTAGAACTTCAAGATGAGTAAAAAAGAGTTTTAGAATTTCTATTGGTGAGAGTTCCATCACTAGTCCTTTAGGAATAGTCAACAGGAAAGTCTTATGGCTATATCATAGGCTTCTAAGGAAGAAACTAGACCTCCACCAAAAGTGAGGTCAACAATTATTAGTATAAAAAATAATATGAAATTATAGTTATAATTTCAAATAATCTATTTTAACCTTAACTCCTTAAACCATATGTCTTAAGTTGCGATCAAGACCTGCTTCTAGAATATATATGGAGAACCCTATCTATTCATGATGATCTCAGTGATATGCATGACGAGCTGCCAATAATGGTAGGGCCGAAAATAGAAATATAAGTTNGATTTGAGGATTTCGGTTAAATTGGTCAATTTGGTCAAATTGGGCTCAATGGAGTGGTTCAAATTGATTTTGGGGACATTTGGAGTGATTTTGGAGATTTTGGGAATTTTTGGAATTTTTGAAAAATTTGAGGTATTTTGGTCAATTTAAGTGGTTTGGAATGGCTTGAAATGATTTTTTAAGAGATTTTGAGAATTTGGATAATTTTGGGAACTTTTAGAAAATCTAAGATTTAAGGGCAATTTGGTAATTTGGTGAAGTTTGGGGCCAAGAAGGGTCAAAATTGGGAATTTGGAAAAATTGGGAAGTTGGAAAAATTGGGATTGATCGAGGATGTTAATCATGAGGTCACTCTATTGAGCCATAAGTCCAAGGAAAATCCCATTTTGGATCCTCCATGTGCTGTTCTTAGCCAAACCTTAGCCTAGGGCTAAGGGTTTGAGGAACCATCCACATGAGTTTCCAATATAGTAAGGGGTCAAGCTAAGCATATTTGGGTTAGGTTTTAGGCTGTGAGTGCAGGTGCAAGTGTGTGTGTGTGCAAGACTGACCAAGACCACATCACCCAGAGCTAACCTTAAGGTCAAACAGTCTTATGGGGACTCCTCTTGAGCTCCCCCATATTGGTCCCACCTACTAAGTGCTAGAGGTAAGAACCAACATGTAGAGCTTCAAGATGAGTAAAAAAGAGTTTTAGAATTTCTATTAGTGAGAGTTCCATCACTAGTCCTTTAGGAATAGTCAACAGGAAAGTCTTATGGCTATATCATAGGCTTCTAAGGAAGAAACTAGACCTCCACCAAAAGTGAGGTCAACAATTATTAGTATAAAAAATAATATGAAATTATAGTTATAATTTCAAATAATCTATTTTAACCTTAACTCCTTAAACCACATGTCTTAAGTTGCGATCAAGACCTGCTTCTAGAATATATATGGAGAACCCTATCGATTCATGATGATCTCAGTGATATGCATGACGAGCTGCCAATAATGGTAGGGCCGAAAATAGAAATATAAGTTACAAAAAATATCATTGAACGTTCTATAATATAAAAGTTAACTTATGAGTCTTCCTTGGGCTCAATATACCCGTCAATTTGAAAACCAGACATTTCTTGCTATTTATGGATGGGTTCAATAATATTGTATCTCAATAGTTCATCTTTGTTTATTTTTTATAACAACGACCCAAACAATTATATCTTTTGCACTACCATGGTATATAAGGAAATAAACTTGGCTAGCTTGATCGCTAGAATAGATTTATCAAATTTTGCATATCTTATGTTCATTTTACTTTGATAATATCAAATAGATTTTGTGTTCTTGATCATCGAT
Source organism: Phalaenopsis hybrid cultivar (assembly GCA_002079205.1). Lineage (NCBI taxonomy): Eukaryota > Viridiplantae > Streptophyta > Magnoliopsida > Asparagales > Orchidaceae > Phalaenopsis > Phalaenopsis hybrid cultivar. Next base: position 276,036 of record JXCR01145932.1, read on the forward strand.
NTTTTTGCACTACCATGGTATAGAAGGAAATCAACTTGGCTAGCTTGATCGCTAGAATAGATTTCTCAAATTTTGCATATCTTATGTTCATTTTACTTTGATAATATCAAATAGATTTTGTGTTCTTGATCATCGATTAGGAACAAGACCAATCCACTCATACTTAAACAGATGTACATTATGCAAAACATAAACCATATATTACAACTACACTACTTCAAGTATGTCATAATAATTGATATCACTATCTGGGTGTGCGTTTCTTCTGACAGAAATACAATAATTATGTATCTTCTTCCCCTTACACCAGAAACTCATGTGAAATTTATGACTACCCACATCAAATATTTATCATGTGGTGACATTGTGATTAAACTCTCAAGAAAGATCTAATAATCTCTTATCTGTAACTTAGTTTCCTTAATTATGAAATGAGAAGAAGTGTCAAAATATAATTAGTTTTACTTTGAGCATAAAAATTACATTATGTATTGATGAATTGAAGAGTTACTTCAACATATTTATAATTTGAACTATGTAAAAAAAAATTACTTCAATCTTTTGGCTTATGCATAGTCATCCTCTATGTCTAAACTAACAGTTAACAACATACTCATATCATTTTTAACTCAAAAAAAAATTTGATTAGTAGAAATCTTGGTGTATAAATGGTTGGACGTCATAACGATTTAGTAAAACGTATAATGTCGTTGCTTGATACTCTTTATCATTGAGATAGCATGTATCATGCCTATTTGATGGTTCCTTTGATATTTGAAATACATATAAGTTAAACTGTGAAGGCATCTCATCAATAGTTAGATGCATTTTTTGTCCTTTCTCAAAATAATATCTCATCAATATCTGACCTTGCCTATGTTGCACACCCTTGAAAAGATCCATNACATGTATCATGCCTATTTGATGGTTCATTTGATATCTGAAATACATATAATTTAAACTGTGAAGGCATCTCATCAATAGTTTGATGCGTTTATTGTCCTTTCTCAAAATAATATCTCATCAATATCTGACCTTGCCTATGTTGCACACCCTTGAAAAGATCCATATCAAAGACATACTTTTATTATTCCACTTGTTGCAACAAACATAAAAACCATTATTTTTTTTTTTTTTGTAATTCTTTAAATTTAATATATTTTTGCAGATAAAATAATTTTTAATGAAATAGTTTCATTATAAGAGTATATAATTGTGATTGGATGACTCATTTTCGTTCCTTTCTTAGACACTGGCTCTCAAAATCTATTTAAAGGTCATGATAGATATTCCATTTTTTCCAGACGATTGACTTTTGTTTCATGTTTAGTATTTCTGAATGTTAAATGCAAGACCTTTCTTACATAGAGTAATACTATGGTTGGCCATTATATTTTAGTTTGCTCTCATTTTTTTTATCTGTCTTAGTTTGATCTAAGTTTGAATCTGTATTTTTGTCTAATGTATTGAACAAATAGAGGTCCTTGGGATAATTTTGAAACCAGTACAACATTTATTACAAGGCAAATTATATCTTCTTTNCACATAGAATAGTACTATGGTTGGTCATTGTATTTTAGTTTGCTCTCATTTTTTTTATCTGTCTTAGTTTGATCTAAGTTAGAATCTGTATTTTTGTCTAATGTATTAAACAAATAGAGGTCCTTGGGATAATTTTGAAACCAGTACAACATTTATTACAAGGCAAATTATATCTTCTTTTATAATGGTATGGCTATATAGCTACTTCTGTTAATTTTAAAGATTTTCAAAAAGGTTCATCATATCCATTAATTTTTCCAATATAAGTATTAATTGAGGAATATATACTTGCATGGCTTAGAAATTTGTGTTATATCTTTTGCATATTTTCCTATTTTATGGTTTAGCACTTTCTCATCTATTCTCTTACCACATAAATTGTCATTGAAAGTCAAAATTTATCTTACAGATTTGGTTAGGACACCTTAGTCCAATCAGCCTCATTCTAGGTTGATTTGGCTGCAAAAAGAGATAAACATAATTACTAGTAATTTAGTTTTTTTTTTTTTTTTGGTTTTGATAGCATTTCTCTGCATTATGATGATAAGATGGCGATCCAAATGCTCAAATNTTTACCACATAAATTGTCATTGAAAGTCAAAATTTATCTTACAGGTATTTTGGTTAGGACACCTTAGTCCAATCAGCCTCATTCTAGGTTGATTTGGCTGCAAAAAGAGATAAACATAATTACTTTTTCTAAAAGTAGTAATTTAGTTTTTTTTTTTTTTGGTTTTGATAGCATTTCTCTGCATTATGATGATAAGATGGCGATCCAAATGCTCAAATTTTTTATTGATTATGATCTCAGAAGCTGTTTTCAACTTCCAATTGTAAGTGGTATCATAGTGTAGCTTCAAATGACCAAATATGGATGATTTGAACTTTCCTGTGAATTTTCATATATATGCATAGATTGAAGTAACATTTTTTCCTTAAAGATTTAAGTAGACTTTATTATTATTATTTTTTTTGGAATTTCCCTGATTAGATATTTCAAGCTTAAATAAGAAAAGTTATGGCTTGATAACAAGACATATAANTAGCTGTTTTCAACTTCCAATTGTAAGTGGTATGATAGTGTAGCTTTAAAGGACCAAACATGGATGATTTGAACTTTCCTGTGAATTTTCATATATATGCATTGATTAAAGTAACATTTTTTCCTTAAGGATTTAAGTAGACTTTATTATTATTATTATTATTTTGGAATTTCCCTGATTAGATATTTCAAGCTTAAATAAGAAAAGTTATGGCTTGATAACAAGACATATAATTAGTTTTAAAAATTAACTTCTCATTTCATAAACATAAGTTTTGTTCATAGTAAGAAACTCCATATATACAACATCCTACAATCTAACCCGAATGTGTTGAAAATATTTGATAAGTGTTGGATGAGACGTTACAATGATTTTATATTTTATCTTAGAATGGAATATTTTAGTATATAAACTAATTTGATCATGTATTTGCATGTATTATAGAAATGGATGAACGAGTAGAATACAATGAAGAAGAGTTATCCAATTTTGATAACTTGTCGGACTATTAAAAAAATATATCATTCAAATATTTTTACAGTTGTCACTACCCCAGCGAGTAATATATACTTGATATTAGATGAGACGAGAAGTCAAATAAAAAATTATAATCCTGAATTAAATATCCAACATCAAATATATATCTCAAGATTATATCTTAATTCTGGTTCTAATTGTGTAAACATGGTATGAATAAGAAAAAAAATATTTTTTCAAGTTGTGCAACTTACTGCGAATAAGATGGCTGCTTGTTGATACAAACTATGTGCACATTGAAGAATAAATGGCTATGTTTCAACATATAGTTGGTCATAGTATTTGTAATCGAGTCATATAGTTCAAATTTTAAAGATCAGGAGAAACTATTTGTAGGCACTTCAATAATGTATTATATGCAATTGAAGAGATGTAACATAAAATGATTAAGCCTCCGACACTCCAAACTTCATATAAAATACAAGCAAATTCTAGGTTTATGCTCTTTTGTAAGGTACATTCACAAATAGCTTTTCATGTTACATTTTTGTAGCTTTTTTTATAAAATATTTACTTGAATAGGATTGTGTTTGGGCCATAGATGGTACAAACATTAAGGCAAGAGTACCAAAGAATTATAATTCCGCTTTTAGAGGAAGAAAACCATATTCAAGTCAAAATGTGTTAGTGGTAATGAACTTCAACTTAAGATTTACATATGTTTTAGCAGGGTGGGAAGGTTCGAACCATGATGCAACCATCATTAGAAATGCATTAGAACAACCTGATGGTTTACGTGTTCCAGAAGGTATATAAATTAGGTTCATATCATATATCATAAATAGTTAAATTTTTTAACAGATAAAAATTATTAATTTTTGCAGGCAAATATTACTTAGCTAATGGTAGTTACTCAACCAAAAAAGATTTTATCTCTTCATATCGTGCAACAAGATATCACTTAAAAGTGTTATTTGGAATTATACCAACAAAGTTATAAGGAGTTATTCAATTATCAACATTTATCTCTAAGCACAACTGTGGATCGTGCTTTTGGTTCATTAAAGAGCCAAATTGCAATTTTAAAGAGCAAGATGTATTTTTCATTAGAAAACCAAGTTGACATTGTAGTTGTCTGTTGCATATTGCATGACTGGATTCTCACTGAAAGAGAATTTTTTATTATCTCATAAGGTGAATGGGTTAGACGAGGCCGTGCTAGAAGAATATATGAACACATTTTAGATGAATTTCAAGTGTGGCTAGAAGAAAAGAGATCAAATATTTGTTGCCATATGGAATCACATAAATACTATTGCCAATTAGTTGAAATATTTTTTAACTTTTGTTTTTTGAATTAGAAAAGTCCCACTTTTGGATTTTGATAGTTTTAAATTTTAAAAAATATTTTATTTTTTATGAAGAAATTTGTTCTTTGATGTTCTTTATATGTTTTCCTTGCAAGTAACTTTTTTTTTTATATTTTTTCACTAAAGAGTATATCTTGAATTTATTGTGGCGTTGTAAATATTCTTTACATTTTTTTAGTTATGTATTTGTAGCATGTTGTTTATTATTGACAGAAATCATGGATACACATCAATCAACCACTCCAGCTACTTCAAAGAACAAGTAAAGAAAAAATTTTATGTGGAACTTAAAGCCTGAGTGGNTTTTTTTTTTTCAAGTTGTGGAACTTACTGCGAATAAGATGACTGTTTGTTGATAAAAGCTATATGCGCATTGAAGAATAAATTGCTATGTTTCAACATATAGTTGGTCATAGTATTTGTAATCGAGTCATACAGTTCAAATTTCAAAGATCAGGAGAACCTATTTGTAGGCACTTCAATAATGTATTATATGCAATTGAAGAGATGCAACATAAAATGATTAAGCCTCCGACACTCCAAACTTCATATAAAATACAAGCAAATTCTAGGTTTATGCTCTTTTGCAAGGTACATTCACAAATAGCTTTTCATGTTACATTCTTGTAGCTTTTTTTCATAAAATATTTACTTGAATAGGATTGTGTTTGGGCCATAGATGGTACAAACATTAAGGCAGAAGTACCAAAGAATTATAATTCCACTTTTGGAGGAAGAAAACCATATTCAAGTCAAAATGTGTTAGTGGTAATGAACTTCAACTTAAGATTTACCTATGTTTTAGCAGGGTGGGAAGGTTCGAACCATGATGCTACCATCATTAGAAATGCATTAGAACAACCTGATGGTTTACGTGTTCCAGAAGGTATATAAATTAGGTTCATATCAGATATCATAAATAGTCAAATTTTTTAACAGATAAAAATTATTAATTATTGCAGGCAAATATTACTTAGCTAATGGTAGTTACTCAACCAAAAAAGATTTTATCTCTTCATATCGTGCAACAAGATATCACTTAAAAGTGTTTAGTGGAATTATACCAGCAAAGTTATAAGGAGTTATTCAATCTTCAACACTTATCTCTACGCACAACTGTGGATCGTGCTTTCGGTTCAATGAAGTGCCAAATTGCAATTTTAAAGAGCAAGATGTATTTTCCATTATAAAACCAAGTTGGTATTGTAGTTGTCTGTTGCATATTGCATAACTGGATTCCCACTGAAAGCTGAGAAAATTTTATTATCTCATAAGGTGAATGGGTTAGACGAGGCCGTGCTAGAAGAATATATGAACACATTTTAGATGAATTTCAAGTGTGGCTAGAAAAAAAGAGATCAAATATCTGTTTCCATCTGGAATCACATAAATACTATTGCCAATTAGTTGAAATATTTTTAACTTTTATTTTTTGAATTAGAAAAGTCTCACTTTTGGATTTTGATAGTTTTAAATTTTAAAAAATATTTTATTTTTTATGAAGAAATTTGTTCTTTTATGTTCTTTATATGTTTTCTTTGCAAGTAACTTTTTTTATTTTATATTTTTTCACTAAAGAGTATATCCTGAATTTATTGCGGCGTTGTAAATATTCTTAGCATATTTTTAGTTATGTATTTGTAGCATGTTGTTTATTATTGACAGAAATCATGAATACACAACAATCAACCACTCCAGCTACTTCAAAGAACAAGTAAAGAAAAAATTTTATGTGGAACTTAAAGCCTGAGTGGGTCATTAGTTTGTTACAAATCATGATTGAATATGTTGATTTGAATATGAAAGTGCCCAAAGATTTAAGAAGTCTGTTTACCAAAGAGTTGCTCAAAAGCTGAAAGAGAAATTTAGAATTGAAGTTAGAGGGGATGAATTGTAAGAACCAAATTTGATACCAAAGAACTTTATCGATTCATATTCAAGAAAAAAAGGAAAAAAAAATCTGGCAAGTTTTGGGTTATATATATATATATATATATANCAAAAGCTGAAAGAGAAATTTAGAATTGAAGTTAGAGGGGAGGAATGTCAGAACCAAATTTGATACCAAAGAACTTTATGGATTCGTATTCAAGAAAAAAAGGAAAAAAATTTGGCAAGTTTTGGGTTTTATATATATATATATATATATATTAATGAGTCGTGAGGAATACATATCTCATATTCAAGTATTATTTTTAATAAAATAATTTTTTTTTCACAAATAAGAAAATGAAATAAATTCCCTAATTTATGTTTATTGTCATATGCCTTTTATAGAGATACAACGCTCCTAAATATTTCCATTGCAAATTATATAGAGTTGGAGAAGGTATGTTGTGAANTAAAATATGTTTTTTTTCACAAATAAGAAAATGAAATAAATTCCCTAATTTATGTTTATTGTCATATGCTTTTTATAGAGATACAACGCTCCTAAATATTTCCATTGCAAATTATATAGAGTTGGAGAAGGTATGTTGTGAAGGTCATGCTACTGAAGATTGGGCTAAGTCTAGAAATAGTGAAACTCCTCTTGACACCCAACAAATAAATTTGGATTATGGTTGGATTGAAGCTTTTGGAGAGAATGGAGGAGATGCATCAATTCCTATGCAGTTGCCTGAAGTGAAAGTAGAAGATGGTAGCAAGAAAATGATGAAGCGAGATATATTCTCTCCCTGAAGGGGTGCGGCTCAAAAAAAAAAAAAAACAAAGAAGTTCTACTGATGATCACAACATTCATGACTACATTGCTATGATGACCAATAGTGTNTCTGAAGTGAAAGTAGAAGAAGGTAGCAAGAAAATGATGAAGCGAGATATATTCTCCCTGAAGGGGTGCGGCTAAAAAAAAAACAAAAACAAAGAAGTTCTACCAATGATCACAACATTCATGACTACATTGCTATGATGACCAATAGTGTTAGTGAAGTTGCTAGTGTTATAAAAAGTACAACAATAGCCTCAATAGATAGAAAAATGTTTATCGAGTTAACAACGGAGTTGCCTAATATTTAGGATTCTTAGAGGAAGAAACTGACATTCTTTTTGATAAATTATCGAAGAACACAACAATGATTCATGCATTTCTCTCGAAGTCAATGGAGTCAAAGTCTAGGTGGATGCGAAGTAAGCTAAAATAGTGACTTAGTTCTGTGGGGATGAATGAGGGCTTAACTTTGTTAGATTGATATTACTTAGAATTTTATCTTGAACGTTTGAATATGTAGTGATTTCAAATTTATAGTTTGGTGTATTTTTGGAATTTTTAGCAGTCCACATACTTTATTAATGTATAGATTTTTTTTTTCAGTTTTTTTGATGTATCTCAATTTGGATGGTTTGTTAATTTTTGGGTATTATTGCTTCACATGCTAATTGAATCAAATCTCCACTAACCTTAAAGTTCCCTTCGTCTTTCTTTCTATCTCTAATGGGCGATGAAGATGAATTACATTTCATAATCCGATCTTTCCCTGTTTTCAAAATGCTTAAGATGGTGCTTCTTTGCTCATAATGTTGCAAAGCTCTTTTCTTTTTTTGCATTGGTGCTAGAGCAGATTGGCTGGCATGTGGATATGCAAGAAACCACTGTTTTTTTCTGAAATGATATTCTCTACATGATTTAACATTGGTTTTTAAAATTCAAAGTCTGGTAAGCCATCAGACAAAACATTTAGCGACAATCCGANGTGCTTTGAATTTTGATAGTATTGTTTTTTATTCATCCTTTTTTGTTCTCATACATAATCTTCCATTGGTTGTTTATTTGAAGTAGGTGTTCCAACTATTTTCTGACATAAACAACTGAATATTAGATTTGCACCATTGAAAGAAATTAGAGGCTATAAAATTTTCTCTTCTACTTCATTTAAATTGCCAACTTTGGAGAGTAACTCAGATGTTAGGCATTTTAGTTTACCAAAATGAGGTTCCTACATGAAAGTGGAAGCAATATTTCATGAAGCAGCAACTCATATATTATCAGTGAATCATAGAGGTTACATAAATTGTACATATCATAAAGTCACACTTGCCCTTAAAACGTAGAAAATGTATAAAGGCTACAAACTAAAAAAAGAAAAAAATTAAGCTCTTAGTTCATGCACTGTATTTAATGATACTGAAAATTTCCTTTTTTAAGAAAGATTGATAGCTAATATCAAAGTACAATTGATTGAGTCTGGATATGGAAGTTTTCAAGCTGATAAGGGACTGTCAATCCCAACGAATGGCTACGTTTATTCAGACCCCCTAACCAAAAAAAAAAAAAAAAA
>JXCR01145932.1:285805-342623 GCA_002079205.1 Phalaenopsis hybrid cultivar
AAATGTTCCTTTTATGTTTCTATAAGCATTAATTCATACGAAATATTGCTTCCTAGAATGCCCTCCTGTTTCCTATGAATTAATGCCCTTTGTTTCATCAAATGATTGTGTAGAATGCCATGTTAATTTAGCCACCACGAAAAATCTAGCAGCAGTTAAAAAACCACCACAAAACCGCTGCCGATACCTAGTGCCGTAATATCCTACGACAACGATTTTTAAACCGCTGCCGCAGCTGCATGATACGACATTGGTTTTAGCCACCACAATATTGTATTGATTGTGGTAGAAGAAAAATTATTTTAGTGATCAATTATTGCTCATCAAAAGATGATTCATTGCACTCATAAAAGAAGGCTTCCACATGTTTAACCTGTGCTTAACTACTATTTCATTACAGTTGTGACTATTTTAAAAATAAAGGGACAAATAATTGTCAAGTGCTGCATTTAAGAGTGTTGAAAATGAAGATTTTGATAGTGTTTGAGAAATTAGGTGATTGCTTGTGAGCTCTTAACGCTGGTTCACAAGTTCCCTTCAGTCCTGTTCTGTTGGCTTTAGCCCTTTTGTGTCTGACCTCTTCTTCTCCCTTCTCCACATCCCCTTCTTTTTTTTTCTGACAAGCAATCACTTTTAAGATTTCTCTGCACTTTCTTTCTATCATTGTTTCAAATTACACAAAATTTGCAACTTCTTCTGCTAATAAAATTGACCAACCAGGAGAGCATCAAAATAGAATTATGTTAGCTTTCTAATGGTACCAATAGTATATAATTTGAATAACACATGAGTAACACATAATTTAGTGACGAGATCAAACCAACCTTAAAATTGACATTTCAATCAGTTTGACAATATGAATGATGATTCCTTTTTGTTAACAGAAATATCTATTTCAATTTTTTTTTTTTTTGAAATTCTTCTTTTGCACCATTTTATGTAAAAACTGCATGAGTCCTCGTCACATTTAGCTTCTTAAGTGACAATAACCAATCCTCCTCACAACCCTACATAATATGGAAACTGATAATCAGTGGCTGAGTTCAGAAAGGAACTTGGTGCATGCTCCTCCATCAATATGGTGAGCTCAGCATGAAACTCCGCCTCGAGTTCGACCTCTTCCAACTCTTCTTCTCATCATATGTTTTAATCAGCTTCTCCCTTCTACTCTCAAATGCTTCCACATCTTTTGCCTTGCTTTCTATAAACTTTTCACTCTTCTTGCTCAAGTTGCAATCTCTGCCATATCCAGAGTTTGAATCAGCAGANGTGATTTCAGCATTGCTCTTGTGCATGATTGTATGTTCTTCGTGCTTTGAAATTTGATAGTATTGTTTTTTATTCATCCTTTTTTGTTCTCACACATAATCTTCCATAGGTTGTTTATTTGAAGTAGGTGTTCCAACTATTTCATGACATATACAACTGAATATTAGATTTGCACCATTGAAAGAAATTAGAGNCATTTCCAGGGTTGGTTTCATGATTTCAGCATTGCTCTTGTGCATGATTGTATGTTCTTGGTGCTTTGAAATTTGATAGTATTGTTTTTTATTCATCCTTTTTTGTTCTCATACATAATCTTCCATTGGTTGTTTATTTGAAAGTAGGTGTTCCAACTATTTCATGACATATACAACTGAATATTAGATTTGCACCATTGAAAGAAATTAGAGGCTATAAAAATTTCTCTTCTAATTCATTTAAATCGTCAACTTTGGAGAGTAACTCAGATGTTAGACATTTTAGTTTACCAAAATGAGGTTCCTACTTGAAAGTGGAAGCAATCTTTCATGAAGCAGCAACTCATATATTATCAGTGAACCATAGAGGTTACATAAATTGTACATATCATAAAAGCACACTTGCCCTTAAAATGTAGAAAATGTATAAAGGCTACAAACTAAAAAAAGAAAAAATTAAGCTCTTAGTTCATGCACCGTATTTAATGATATTGAAAATTTCCTTTTTAAGAANTTCAGTGAATCATAGAGGTTACATAAATTGTACATATCATAAAAGCACACATGCCCTTAAAATGTAGAAAATGTATAAAGGCTACAAATTAAAAAAAGAAAAAATTAAGCTCTTAGTTCATGCACCGTATTTAATGATATTGAAAATTTCCTTTTTAAGAAAGATTGATAACTAATATCAAAGTACAATGGATTGAGTCTGGCTATAGAAGTTTTCAAGCTGATAAGGGACTGTCAATCCCAACGAATGGCTACGTTTATTCAGACCCCCTAACCAAAAGCAATTCATACAATCCCCAAGAGTCCCTTTGAGATGAATAGAGGAGATGAAGAGAGAAAGAGTTTCAGGTACTTTTCTCTACATTTTCCTTTGCCTCAATTGTACCTCTCATAAGGTGTTCTTGCCCCATAATGCTACAGAGACAAACTTAACAAAAAAAATTTACATTATTGGTCGTGCAGCCTATTGAGATCGTTGCTGAAAAGATGCTCAGATGGCATAAATATTTAAATCTTAATTGAATTGGATGTTTACAGCATGACATTTTCAAATCAATCTTAAATTAATTTTGTGCTGGAGAAGATTTAAGGTCCGTTTGGGACAGCTTATAAGTGTGGACTGCGTTTTCATAACGCCGCCGTATCGTTTGGTTCGCGTGTTTTGTCAGCTTTTCCGAAACTGCATTTGATTTTTATACTAAACGCAGACCGCGGATAGACCCCTGCGGCCGGCCCGCGGGCTGCGTTTTAGGATAAACAGCTTATCCTAAAACGCACAAGTTGCCCCAAACGGACCCTTAGACAGTAGTATCTTCAATGTTCTATGGAAGATTTGGGTGGTGTAAATGTAAAAAGAAATATGTAAAATCACTAATCAAATTTAGGTATCACATAATTTATCAAAAAATTTCAATTTTGTAGTGCATTTATTATTATTATTATTATTATTTGGACTTTTAGTTTTCATAAGAGTTGTGTGGTATATATTGAAATGTTCCTTTTATGTTTCTATAAGCATTAATTCATACGAAATATTGCTTCCTAGAATGCCCTCCTNAAAAAAAACAAAAAAAGAAAGAAAAAAGAAAAAAAAAAGCCATTCATACAATCCCCAAGAGTCCCTTTGAGATGAATAGAGGAGATGAAGAGAGATAGAGTTTCAGGTACTTTTCTCTACATTTTCCTTTGCCTCAATTGTACCTCTCATAAGGCATTCTTGCCCCAATAGTGCTACAGAAACAAACTTTAAGAAAACAAATTACATTATTGGTCGTGCAGCCTATTGAGATCGTTGCTGAAAAGATGCTCAGATGGCACAAATATTTAAATCTTAATTGAATTGGATATTTACAGCATGACATTTTCAAAACAATCTTAAATTAATTTTGTGCAGGAGAAGATTTAGACAGTAGCATGGCATTTCATAAGAGTTGTGTGGTATGTATTAAAATGTTCCTTTTATGTTTCTATAAGCATTAATTCATACGAAATATTGCTTCCTAGAATGCCCTCCTGTTTCCTATGAATTAATGCCCTTTGTTTCATCAAATGATTGTGTAGAATGCCATGTTAATTTAGCCACCACGAAAAATCTAGCAGCAGTTAAAAAACCACTACAAAACCGCTGCCGATACCTAGTGCCGTAAAATCTTACGACAACGATTTTTAAACCGCTGCCGCAGCTGCATGATACGACATTGGTTTTAGCCGCCACATTATTGTATTGATTGTGGTAGAAGAAAAATTATTTTAGTGATCAATTATTGCTCATCAAAAGACGATTCATTGCACTCATAAAAGAAGGCATCCACATATTTAACCTGTGCTTAACTACTATTTCATTACAGTTGTAACTATTTTAAAAAGAAAGGGACAAATAATTGTTAAGTGCTGCATTTAAGAGTGTTGAAAATGAAGATTTTTGATAGTGTTTGAGAAATTAGGTGATTGTTTGTGAGCTCTTAACGCTGGTTCACAAGTTCCCTTCAGTCCTGTTCTGTTGGCTTTAGCCCTTTTGTGTCTGACCTCTTCTTCTCCCTTCTCCACATCCCCTTCTTTTTTTTTTCTGACAAGCAATCACTTTTAAGATTTCTCTGCACTTTCTTTCTATCATTGTTTCAAATTACACAAAATTTGCAACTTCTGCTAATAAAATTGACCAACCAGGAGAGCATCAAAATAGAATTATGTTAGCTTTCTAATGATACCAATAGTATATAATTTGAATAACACATGAGTAACACAGAATTTAGTGACGAGATCAAACCAACCTTAAAATTGCCATTTCAATCAGTTTGACAATATGAATGATGATTCCTTTTTTTTTACAGAAATATCTATTTCAAAAAATTTTTTTTTTTTTGAAAATCTTCTTTTGCACCATTTTATGTAAAAACTGCATGAGTCCTCATCATATTTAGCTTCTTAAGTGACAATAACCAATCCTCCTCACAACCCTACATAATATGGAAACTGATAATCAGTGGCTGAGTTCAGAAAGGAACTTGGTGCATGCTCCTCCATCAATATGGTGAGCTCAGCATGAAACTCCGCCTCGAGTTCGACCTCTTCCAACTCTTCTTCTCATCATATGTTTTAATCAGCTTTTCCCTTCTACTCTCAAATGCTTCCACATCTTTTGCCTGGCTTTCTATAAACTTTTCACTCTTCTTGCTCAAGTTGCAATCTCTGCCATATCCAGAGTTTGAATCAGCAGATTTGCCCTTGGCACGCTCCTCTTGAAGCAACTTCTCATATTGCCTTTCCTTCTCCTCAGTGTGCTTGTGCATTTTATCTATTTGAGACTTTAAAAAATTGTTCTTGAAAATCCATCATTTCTTTGCTCTCTTCCTGTTGCATCTTAGTTCTAAGCCTTACAATCCTGTTATCTTCACTGGTTTCATGCAGCTCTGGGTCACATACACAACAGTATTTTTGCACTCCAGTACAGTGAGACAATGTGGAGTCATAGCAGTTACACAATTTCTAATCCCTGAGAACTGCTGCTTGAGAATCANAAAAAAGTTGTTCTTGAAAATCCATCATTTCTTTGCTCTCTTCCTGTTGCACCTTAGTTCTAAGCCTTACAATCCTGTTATCTTCACTGGTTCATGCAGCTTCTGGGTCACATACACAGCAGTATTTTTGCACTCCACTGCCAGCCATGTTGCAAAGGCGGGGGTACAGTGAGACAATGTGGAGTCATAGCAGTTACACAATTTCTAATCCCTGAGAACTGCTGCTTGAGAATCAGCAATATCAGCCCAACTAGTACAAGATTTCACATTTCCATTCTGAACCCATGTTTTAAGAACAGAACTTGAACTCCATTGCTTCCCAGCCACAACCACAACTTTATTCTTCTTTTTCTCAGTTACTTCCCATTCATCATTCTCTATAGGATCTGTGGTTAAATTTCCCACTTCACTAGTAAATTGTTCAAGTTTAGGATAGCTGCTAACACAACCGGATGCTTCAAAGTAGTTTGCTTTCTTAAAATAAGTACCAGCAGCTGAAGGAGATCTGCCACCAACCTTCTTTGAATTCATTCTTTCACCGGAAAAGCAAATCGCCGTTCCCGACTGCCGCCATAAAGTTCCTAAGTCGATGACNGTAAAGTTCCTAAGTCGACGAAAGTGGGGCCGGACAGCCACCGGAGGCTTACAGACAAAGCCTCCAATTATTGAACCTTTGCAATCAAAATGATGCTCACATACATTCAGCATACCAATATATAATCTCCCACATGATTCCATCAAAATAATCACAAATATTGGATAGAATTATAATTAAATCTCTTTACAAAATTCATACTTTGAGAAAGAAAACAAAAAATAACGTGTAAACAATCAAATAATTTACTAACAAACTCATATCTCTAGACAACAACATTTACATACACACCACCTAATTCCTATATATTTACATATCTAACAACTAACTTCTATTTCTTACATTTATACCTCCCAAATGTTTCATATATATAAAAAAATAACACAATTTTAACTTCTAAAAAACGAAGTAAACCTTTCGTACCTAAGTGGTATGTGTGTAAAAATTAAAGTTTGGGCATTAGATATGTAAATACACATGAATTGAGGGGTATGTATGTAAATGCCGCTTTGATAAAAAAAAAAACTCCAAGCATGATACTTGGAGAAATTATGCTATTCTATTTCACTTTACAATGACATAGCTTCATTCATGACTTCCACTTGAGAAAAAAATGTTCCATTTTTGTTTTTGCTGGAAGGATGAGTGCATATGTAATCCCTCAGAGAAGAATCATCAATAACCTGCAGATAGGCATGACCAGCAAGATCACAATATATTTAGTACCAAGTTCTTCAAGGGTCTTACTGATAAGTTTCCTAAAAGCATGCACTTGTCAAGACACATTAGATGTACCAATAAATTAATCACACTTTAAGTAAATTAAAAGTAAAATTAATTCAATAAATCATCTCTCTATAATAGAAGCATAACATATTTTTATTATTTTAATTATCATTGCAAACTTAGAGCAACATTTAAAAATTTGTAACTAGTACATATTCATTAACAAAATCCCTACCATTAAAGATAAAATATGAGATATTACTTACTGCTTATTTTTTAGTTAGTTAACCTTCTAATTGATGGGCTCGTGCAATTGAAGATGCAGCCACAGTAGCAGCCACACGTATCCTACAGATAAAAACATTAAACTTACAACACCTTTCCAATTCAAATTATTTACCATTTGTGATTAATGGAGCGTAAGACAAAAAAAAAGAGAAAAAAAAAATTGCAATCACCTTTTGTGAACATCAACATATTCATGAGTTTCATCCACAATCTTATCCTACACAATAAATATATTCGTGATCAACATAATAACAATAAATAACTCACATTAAATATAGATTCTTCTCCAAGGAAACCATGCCAAACACAAGCAAGAATGCAACAAAACTCCGAATATTCCAAGTATTGACAATCCAAATATAGTCGAACAAATTGCAATACTCATTTATGCATGGCAACACCACAAAAAATATCGAACAAGTGCTAACATACAAGCTAGAATCATACCAACTCATGACAGTTTGAATGATTATGATTTAATAAAGGCAATTGCTAGAATTAGTAAAAAAAATGATGGAAATGCATCCTAGACTTACCAAACGGCTCATAAGTATTGAAACAGTAAAAGAAATGAGCTGCATGTACCTAAAGAAGTTCTTCAAATACATCCTCAAGAGTGATGATGTCGATAACCTCTCCATCTTCAATATCCTTTGATGTAAGACCCGAAGTGGGGTTGTTACCATTAGTTTGTTTCTTTAGACCCTTATCTTTGTCCACCACAAAAGTGTCATCCACTTTTGATAGTAAAGGAGTTGTCAAGCTCGATTCGTCAGAAGCTTCTTTATTTTCTTCAGACTTGTTCTCTTCAGTGGGAGGAAAACTCCATGTTTTCACTTTAGTCTTGACAACAACAGCCATATGACTACTTCCCTTCTGAAACTCATTTAATATATCATATAGAGGCATGTCTGCTGAGACCCTGACAAAATTTTAGGCATAAGAAAATTTATGATAATAATTATAAAAATGAAAAAAAAAAAGTAAATTTGATAAACCTAGGAATTCTTCTTATGGAAATAGCACTAACTGGCGTCTCTGTCTCAGCACGAACAATGAGAAGACTTTTCACCTGCAGAAGGAACTTACCAAGTTAAAGAAGCCCAAAAAATGTACCACATGCATATCTTCTGCTGAACAAAACAAGAAAGAGAAGTCTAATGCAGCAGACGATCGCCATCAACCAGTAGAAAACCAATAATGTTCCTTGGGTTTCTTGAATAAACAGGGATTCTGCTGTGGCCCCGGGTTAAAATTTTGCTAAAGGCTTCCCTGTAAAAAAACAACAAAAGATATCTTAGGGTCTAGAATTTGTTAATGCAAATCTACAGTGAAGAAAAATCACACACACATTTAAATTCTTAAATAACAAACTTTTAATTTAGAGAATCTCATTATTTGGATGAAAACTAATAACACAAAGAAAATTGTTCAAATGATAATTTAATAGTTATTTACTAGAAATACTGCATAGAAATCCAGGCTTAAAAATTCATTCAATGATTTGAAAATTATACGTAATAAAAATGTATATTTCATTGAATCTGATGAAATATTAATCACATATACAAGTTTAAATAGATATTTAGAGCACATAAATAAATTAAATAAAAATAGATCATCAAATCAAGTTTCATGCTAGTACGAGATAACATTTCACTAAAATATCAAGCTCCAAAAGAATAAAAAATAATCATAATTTACACAAACAATCAATATATTATGAGACTTTATTTTATGAAACTTCGGATTTTAAAGATTTCCAACAAGATACGAAATGCAAAAGCTTGACCATCATAATATTGGACTTCAGCATCAAATTATTCTTACAAAACACTGAAAAAGTATAGATATTGCAGTAGATTCGAAACTCACCAGTCCAACTTGGAATTGACATCTAATGAAAATGTTGATTCAATCGGTGTCATTGCTTCCTCAACAGTCTATGCATTAGAAAAGAGATCTTTAAGGAAGATATTCATTAGAGAGGATATAAAATAACAAAAAAGCATCCATGGACAGAAGCACTAATAAATGAGTACAAATGCGAGACAAACTTTATGCTACAAAGAAATCTCATGCAGAATTGACACTGTAGCAATCTATTTATGAACTATTAAAAGTGAATGTTCAAAGAGTGTAAAAATATACAAATTAATTAGTGTCAATAATACAATTCAACGATAAAACTAATTTACAGATGAATTTCATAAAAAAAGTCCAAAAATTTATTATCCACTACTTCAACTATGAAAAAAGGGATTCTTAATTTTTTTTATTAGCTTTTATTTTATCATTTAAAAAAAATTGTTATAACACACCTTCTCTGTCATATCAAGAGCACCACTTATTATTGTTGTTTCAACATGGGTGAGATTCCCGCCATTACCAGCCTGAAATTTTAGCACCACAAGAGAACACAATATTAGTCATCACATATGTTGACAAATTTAGTAATTATAAAAAATAAGCTTTTTAAAGGGACAATAGTCATAAGTTTTTTTTTTTTATTTTGTGAAATTAATATACCTATTTGCTATGAATAGAAGTGAGTGTCTTAAACTGAGCACCTAAAAAGTGACAAATCACCTTGTCCAAGCGCACAATCCAAAATCTGGCACGATGTTAATAAGTTAAAGATGAGCTTACTCAAGCCTTCCTTAATAGAACTATGTAAAAATGTTTCTGAAAAGCAATGTGAAAAATGGAACAAAACATGTTTCTGAAACAAGAAATATACCTTGGCACTCTTGTGTCTAATAAGAAAAACTAGTCAAGNGTAACTTTTATTTCATACATTTATACCACCCAAATGTTTCATATATATAAAAAAATACCACAATTTTAACTTTTAAAAAACAAAGTAAACCTTTCGTACGTAAGTGGTATGTGTGTAAAAATTAAAGTTTGGGCATTAGATATGTAAATACACATGAATTGAGGGGTATGTATGTAAATGCCGCTTTGATAAAAAAAAAACTCCAAGCATGATACTTGGAGAAATTATGCTATTCTATTTCACTGTACAATGACATAGCTTCATTCATGACTTCCACTTGAGAAAAAATTGTTCCATTTTTGTTTTTGCTGGAAGGATGAGTGTAGATGTAATCCCTCAGAGCATAATTATCAATAACCTACAAATAGGCATGACCAGCAATATCACAACATATTTAGTACCAAGTTCTTCAAGGGTCTTACTGATAAGTTTCCTAAAACATGCACTTGTCAAGACACATTAGATGTACCAATAAATTAATCACACTTTAAGTGAATTAAAAGTAAAATTAATTCAATAAATCATCTCTCTATAATAGAAGCATAACATGTTTTTATTATTTTAATTCTCATTGCAAACTTAGAGCAGCATTTAAAAATTTGTAACTAGTACCTATTCATTAGCAAAATCCCTGCCATTAAAGGTAAAATATGAGATATTACTTACTGCTGATTTTTAATTAGTTAACATCCTAATTGATGGGCTTGTGCAACTGAAGATGCAGCCACAACAGCAACCACACGTATCCTGCAGATAAAAACATTAAACATACAACACCTTTCCGATTCAAATTATTTACCATTTGTGATTAATGGAGCGCAAGACAAAAAAAAAAGAGAGAAAAAAAATTTGCAATCACCTTTTGTGAACATCAACATATTCATCAGTTTCATCCACAATCTCATCCTACACAACAAATATATCCGTGATCAATATAATAACAATAAATAATTCACATTAAATATAGATTCTTCTCCAAGGAAACCATGCCAAACACAAGCAAGAATGCGACAAAACCCCAAATATTCCAAGTATTGACAATCCGAATATAGTCGAACAAATTGCAATACTCATTTATGCAAGGCAACGCCACAAAAAATATCGAACAAGTGATAACATACAAGCTAGAATCATACCAACTCATGACAATTTGAATGATTATGGTTTAATAAAGGCAATTGCTAGAATTAATAAAAAAAATGATGGAAATGCATCCTAGACTTACCGAACGGCTCATAAGTATTGAAACAGTAAAAGAAATGAGTTGCATGTACCTGAAGGAGTTCTTCAAACACATCCTCAAGAGTGATGATGCCAATATCCTCTCCATCTTCAATATCCTCTGATGTAAGACCCGAAGTGGGGTTGTTACCATTAGTTTGTTTCTCTAGACCCTTATCTATGCCCACCACAAAAGTGCCATCCACTTTTGATAGTAAAGGAGTTGTCAAGCTCGATTCGTCAGAAGCATCTTTATTTTCTTCAGACTTGTTCTCTTCAGTGGGAGGAAGACTCCATGTTTTCATTTTAGTCTTGACAACAACAACCATATGGTTGCTTCCCTTCTGAAACTCATTTAATATATCATATAGAGGCATGTTTGTTGGGACCCTAACAAAATTTTAGGCATAAGAAAATTTATGATAATAATCATAAAAATGAAAAAAAAAAGTAAATTTGAGAAACCTAGGAATTCTTCTTATGGAAACAGTACTAACTGGCGTCTCTGTCTCAGCACGAACAGTGAGAAGACTTTTCACCTGCAGAAGGAACTCATCAAGTTAAAGAAGCCCAAAAAATGTACCACATGCATATCTTCTGCTGAACAAAACAACAAAGAGAAGTATAACACAACAGACAATCGACACCAACCAGTAGAAAACTAATAATGTTCCTTGGGTTTCCTGAATAAACAGGGATTCTGCTGTGGCCCAGGGTTAAAATTTTGCTAAAGGCTTCCCTGTAAAAAAACAACAAAAGATATCTTAGGGTCAAGAATTTGTTAATGCAAATCTACAGTGAAGAAAAATCATACACACATTTAAATTCTTAATTAACAAACTTTTAATTTAGAGAATCTCATTATTTGGATGAAAACTAACAACACAAAGAAAACTGTTCAAATGATAATTTAATAGTTATTTACTAGAAATACTGCATAGAAATCCATGCTTAAAAATTCATTCAATGATTTGAAAATTATATGTACTAAAAATGTATATTGCATTGAATCTGATGAAATATTAATCACATATACTAGTTTAAAAAGATATTTAGAGCACATAAATAAATTAAATAAAAATAGATCATCAAATCGAGTTTCATGCTAGTACGAGATAACATCTCACTAAAATATCAAGCTCTAAAAGAATAAAAAATAACCATAATTTACACAAACAATCAATATATTATGAGACTTTATTTTATGAGACTTTGGATTTTAAAGATTTCCAACAAGATACGAAATGCAAAAGCTTGACCATCATAATATTGGACTTTAATATCAAATTATTCTTACAAAACACTGAAAAAGTATAGATATTGCAGAAGATTCGACACTTATCAGTCCAACTTGGAATTAAAATCTGATGAGAATGTTGATTCAATCGGTGTCATTGCTTCCTCAACAGTCTGCGCATTAGAAAAGAGATCTTTAAGGAAGATATTCATAAGAGAGGATATAAAATATCAAAAAAGCATCCATGGACAGAAGCACTAATAAATGAGTACAAATGTGAGACAAAATTATGTTATAAGGAAATCTCATACAGAATTGACACTATAGTAATCTGTTTATGAACTATTAAAAGTGAATGTTCAAAGAGTGTAAAAATGTACAAATTAATTAGTGTCAACAATACGATTCAATGATAAAACTAATTTACAGATGAGATTTCATAAAAAAGTCCAAAAATTCATTAACCACTACTTTAAATATGGAAAAAGGGATTCTTAATTTATTTTATTAGTTTTTATTTTATCATTTAAAAAAAATTGTTATAACACACCTTCTTTGTCATATCAAGAGCAACAATTATTATTGTTGTTTCAACATGGGTGAGATCCCCGCAATTACCAGCCTGAAATTTTAGCACCATAAGAGAACACAATATCAGTCATTACATATGTTGATAAAATTAGTAATTATAAAAAATAAGCTTTTTAAAGGGACAATAGTCATAAGGTTTTTTTTTTATTTTGTGAAATTAATGTACATCTTTGCTATGAATAGAAGCGAGTGCCTTAAACTGAGCACGGCTAAAAAGTGACAAATCACCATGTCCAAGCGCACAATCCAAAATCTGGCACGATGTTAACAAGTTAAAGATGAGCTTACTCAAGCCTTTCTTAATAGAACTATGTAAAAATGTTTCTGAAAAGCAATGTGAAAAACGGAACAAAACATATTTCTGAAATAAGAAATATACCATGGTACTCGTGTCTAATAAGAAAAACTAGTCAAGTACAAAAAGAAAAAAAAAAAAAAAACTAAAAGGATCATGCGAGGCCTAAACTATGATTTTTACATGCATGTCAAACAATCTTATGTATTTACATATCCGACACCTAAACTATGACTTTTACATTTATGCCACCCAAAACTTTCATATCACATAAAAAAATACCAAAATTAAAGCTTTTAAAAAGTGAAATACAACATTTTCCAGAAATGGTAAGGTGTCATATATGTAAAAATTGAGGTTAAATTGTTAGATATGTAAATACATAAATATTGACTGGTATTCTTGTAAATCTTCCATGATTCAAATACCTTTCCAGTTGGATAAAAGATAACTGTAGCAACTGGATTAAAGATCTTATCAAGAGATAAAGGGAGGGCCTGTATTTGCATGTAATTTGAGAAACATAATGTCAATATGAAATTATTGATGACAAAAGCTTTGAGTAAATGAGATTGAATAAAAAAGAATAATTCATAAAAAGCGGACTTTATAGGTGGGACAAAGGTGATTATGATGAAAATGTTAGTTCAATAAGTCAATGAAGAAAAGCTTGATCAATTTTGAGAGAATCCATAATAAAGATATTGAAAGAATGTTTGAGAGGGAAGTAGCTATAAAGACTCAATGAAAACATTATGAATAGTTACAAGTTTCATTTACTAGACACTAACTTGGTTTGTATACAAAAAACACATCAATAAAATGGGCAGGAAAAGCGTTTTCAACTGATTAGAATCAAAAGGTTAACCAAAGGTATTTTATAAAGAAATCTTAAAGAAAAGATTTGTACTAAATAGGTATCATATATGTTGCAACACTTACAAATAACAAATGGACAACGAGGACTCATTAAAAGCTAACATAAATAACTGGAATAATGCAAATGATGATGATGAGTCTAAGGCGGATAAATACATGTAGTCATCTTTCAACTTACTTACCTAAGAAAAATCCACAATAAATAACAATAAGCTTACTATATTGCCTAATCCATGATTTTTCATCAATCATCCATGCATATGATTCAAGATTCATTAATGTCATCTTTTCATTATTTATTCACAATTCACTATTTTTCTGTGTTTTTCAGCTCATAACTCTAGAAGTGTTATAATGATAACCTACCTAAAAATAGATTGTTCATCAAATGCTTAATCAAATTCTACATAATTTGTACTAATCTTTCATTCTTCATTACAATCCCATTCGTATGTTTCAAAACTAGGTCCATCTTTTCATTATTTATTCACTTTCCTTCAATGTCCTTTTCAACTAACTCAAGAGTTATGATGATAGTCAGCCTAAGAAGAGATTTTTCAACAAATAATACTTAATTCCAGTTTGGCTTGCAATAAGGTAGAAAATCTATTACTTACCCAAGCACAACCAGATGAATCTTTGATGGCATGCCTAGCAAGATTCATCTCTCTAAACTATAATGACATGAAAACAAGAGACAATCTACAGGTATCATACAAGGAAAAAAAAATCTTTTGAATATAATTAGGAAGATTTACATCCATACCACTCGATTCCTAATGTATTTACAAATCTAACTCCAAAAACTCAACTTTTACATATATGCCACCTTACCTCTGCATTAAAAGGTGTATTTCATCAGTTAAAAGTTAAAATAGTGGCATTCTTTATGTGATATGAAAGATTTGGGCCTCTAAATGCAGAAAAGTAGAGTTTGGGAATTGGGTGTTATCTATGTAAGTGATCCTTATAATTATTCACAAACTTAATATTTTTAGGATTTAGAATACTTATCAAACAAATAGATTACAATGCAATCATAAGCTTCAGAAAGACATTAACAGTTAAGACTGCATATAATGTATCGTCATAAAAAAATTTCCATGACAGACAAAATAATGCTAAATATAAATTATTGCATAGAAAATATATTCCTTCCTACAGTGTAATGAGTGCAATATCTGACTACATGCCTAGCAAGATACATCTCCATAAACATAATAAACAACCTAGAAGTATCACATACAAGTAAAAGAAAAAAAAATCTAACATATATGATTATTCACCAACTTAATAAACAGTTCCGCCAAGCTAAGAACATGTAGATGCATACCTCCATGGCAGCAACATTACACATTAGCAGAGTCACCAAGAGTTGGTGTTTCTTTTTAACAACAGGGAGAATGGTGGCTGCAACAATAGATCAATTTAATAAATGTTAGACCAACTAGCACAAGAAAAAAAGAATCGCATCATGGCTTAACTAGCTTTAAGCAAGTAGCATTACTAGCAACTCTTAAATCATAAGATCACAGAGTACTATTTAGCAAAAAAAAAAAAAATGCTAGCTAGCAAATCCATATTATAGTTATGATCTTTTAGCTTACAATTAAAATTAAAGCTAGGAGTTGCAACATATATCGTGAATCCTAGAATTGAATGCGTTACTTTGGCTACCAATAGGTTCTACATGAATGTGAAGTTGAAACATTAAAGAGTCTGATATATTGATTTGGCTGCTCTAAATGCAGAAAAAATTTATGTTCACATCTAAATCTTCATTACTATGTACAATATATCTGAGATACTTGAACTTATTACAGTTATGGATCACTGACTCTTCTATCTTTACTTATTAATTTATCTCATTTTATTCTTCCAAAGTGGGGAGCTTAATATAAGAATCATAAGAAAACTAGAACTCTAATTTTATTCATTACATTCTTTGCACTACTGCCATCTTTTTTATAGTGATTATAAGCCTAGTTAGTNAGCTACCACTAGGTTCTAGATGAATGTGAATTTGAAACATTAAAGGGTATTTGGCTGCTCTAAATGCAGAAAAAATTCATGTTCACATCTAAATTTTCATTACTATGTACAATATATCTGAGATACTTGAACTTATGACAGTTATGGATCACCGACTCTTCTATCTTTACTTATTAATTTATCTCATTTTATTCTTCCAAAGTGACGAGCATAATATAAGAATCACTATAACTCTAATTTTATTCATTACATTCTTTGCACTACTGCCATCTTTTTTATAGTGATTGTAAGCCTAGTTAGTATTCAACTTTTCTCACCCATAAAAAATGTATTTCCTGTAGAACATTCACCATAATTGTGGAAAATATAGTTTGCAAAAATAACTTATCAAGAGAGATTAAAAAATTCTAGCATTCCATGCAAAAGATATAGCTTTAACCTTGTCATTGCACTTGTAAAACTAAGTTTTTTTATATTAATTATAAGACTCAGTGATATTCAATTTTTGTCACACTTCAAAAAAACATTTCTTCTAGTACAATCACAATCATCGAGAAAAAAACTATAGTTTGCAATACTAGCAGATGGAGAGAGAAATTAGAAATTTGTGGCATTCAACTTTTATTTATTGTAGAATGCATCCACTAATGCCCAAAAACTTGGTCTCACCTTTAGCACATGTTGGGCTTATCCTAGATAAAAAAAGAAGATAGTTTAGTAGAAGGAAAGCGAAAAACCACACCTAAACACCAAAGCGGAGGAGAGAGATGAAAATTTAATAAAATTGAATATTAGGACTCAATATAAAGATTTTGATTATTTTATTTCATTAATTATTTATCAATGTATTTTTTCTTGCACTCCAACAATTTGAGGTCATTGCAAACTATCTTATGGTAGACTCATATGCAATCAACCATCACATCATTCACAACATCTTTTGAACAAAATGATCTCACTCAAGGAATATTTTATAAATGGAGTCTTAAAAGTTATTAGGTGTGCCTATATACCCATCTTAAATCTAAGATTTGAGATAAAGCACAACAAATGACTAATATGAGACTGCCAAAACAAATTATGAATCTAGAATGATTTGAAATTAGATTTATCAAAATATAATGGGATAGGAATTATCATCTCAAAAACTTAAGAAGTTGTTTAGTATCATTTTTTAGTTAAAATTTAAGCAAGATTTAGCTTTAATAATGCTGACAAGATTTTCAAAAACTTCAATCATATTGTTTCTTTTTACTAGTTAAATCTATAAATTGTTAAATTTGTAAACATAAAGTTTTATCTTTCTTAGAAATCTTAAGTCCTACAAGAAATAGCCAAACACCTTATAAGTGATTAATAAGATTTGAGAGTTTTCATCCCAACCAATTTTGATGTTTTGATCCTCACAAGATTACTAAGGGATTGTTTGGCTACAAGTGGGGTTTAATTCTGAATAGGATTTAGTAAATCTTGTTAGTAATATTAAATCTTGAGGGAGCTAAATCCTATTTGAAGCTGAACTGCTCTTAAGATTTACTGTATCTTTCCCAAATCTTCCAAACTCAAGCAAACAACCAAGGATTTGGCTTAATTTAAAAATTGGGCATCCACTCTACTAAATCTAACTGGAAACAAAAAGACCCTTAAGGTTTTGCTATATGTCTTTCCATGGTACCGTGGGTTAATCTCTCTACAAAATATTTGGAGTGTAGGATAGAATCCATTAATATATGTGGTTAGTCTTGTTATAAGTTGCATGACACCTTTCTATAGATAGAAAGGGGGGCATTGTGTACAGTTCAATAAATTGGGATAGTGAAATCATCGGTTAATCTCAGAGCACCTATTTACATAAGTGGTTACAGTCGGAATTGTATGAATTAAAAATGGGGATTTTGTCGGGTCAAACAAATTCAGATGGTGAAACCATCCATACTTCGGAATGCGTAAAAATTAGCACATCAAAACACAAACCATTAAGCATAGCTATCGGGGAAAGTTGCTAGATTAACCTAACTTCATGAACGCACCTGCCTGCCGCTTCTCTGCTGCTGTGCCGCTGCGCTGCAGGATCTCGAGCTCGACACGGCCCCATCGACAAAAGACCGAGGGTAAGCCCCAGCATGATACCTCTGAAAAGCACCAGAACACACGAGATTCCGGCGTTCGTGAACCACAAAGGAGTACCAAAAGGGGTAGCTTCTGTCCTGGCAATAGCCCCGCCACTACCACCGCCGGTAGCCGCCGCCGCCACAACCATTCTTGCCAACCCCAGAGCATTCGAAGCCAGCATGTCAACTATCGCCTCACCGCCTTTCTCTCTCTCTCTTCTCCCCCTCGGCAGAGCTCCAGTGTCGACGACGGAAGTTAGGAGACGTGCAGACTAGTAACGGTGAAGGGCAGGGAGAACCTAAAAGTTCATATTTTATGTTCGAATAAATAAAAATACTTATTTATTAGAATAAAAAATTTGATTATTTACGAGTCCTTTACATACATACCACCCAATATATGTTTATTTACATATCTATCTCCCAACTCGGGCGGCATTTATTTGAAATTGTTTTTGGGACATTTAGATAGCTACCAGCCAAAATCCATTTATTTATGCATCAAACTCCTAAACTATTTTATTATTATACCACCCAAATAATTTTTAAAAATAATTTAATTTAGCATTTTTTTAAATATACATAAAAATTAGAAAAATTTGCATTCAAAGAACCTAATTTATTTGCATTTAAGCACCCTACTTATAGATGAAAATGTGGATTTCACTCTTAGGAAGTGGTGGAGAAGGTATGTTGATTGCTTGGTTTGTAAAAATGAGAGTCTGAGTGTGAGATATGTAAAATCATATGAATTGGGTGTTGTTGTGCATGTGAATTCTCCTAAAAATTAATATAAAATGAATATAAATAAAATATTATTATTTAATTATTTCGAGCCAAAATGACAAGTGTACGAATGAACAACCATTTGTTTATGTTCAGCTCATTTCTAAATCGAACTCAAGTAAGTTATTTGTGTTCAGCTTGCTTGCTTAACAAATAAGAGTTATTTAAANCATACATACCACCCAATATATATTTAATCTCCCAACTCGGGCGGCATTTATTTGGAGTTGTTTTTGGGACATTTAGATAGCTACCAGCCAAAACCCATTTATTTATGTATCAAACTCCTAAACTATTATATTATTATACCACCAAAATAATTTTTAAAAATAATTTAATTTAGCATTTTTTTAAATATACATAAAAATTACGAAAATTTACATGCAAAAACCCTAATTTATTTGCATTTACCTATCTTATATCCAAACTCTCATTTTTACAAAATAAGCACCTTGTCTATGGATGAAAATGTGGATTTCACTCTTAGGAAGCGGTGGAGAAGCTATTTTGATTGCTTGGTTTGTAAAAATGAGAGTTTGAGTGTGAGATATGTAAAATCATATGAATTGGGTGTTGTTGTGTATGTAAATTCTCCTAAAAATTAATATAAAAAGAATATAAATAAAATATTATTATTTAATTATTTCGAGCCAAAATGGCAAGTGTACAAATGAACAACCATTTGTTTCTGTTCAGTTCATTTCTAAATCGAACTCAAGTAAGTTATTTGTGTTCAGCTTGCTTGCTTAACAAATAAGAGCTATTTAAAGAGTTGAATACGAACTGTTCGCGAATGATGAGCTTTTTTGACAGCCCTATTGTTGTGTCTGAAATACCGAACACAAAAAGTAGAGTGTTGAGTTAGGTAGTTAGCAACCAACATTTTTTTTTTTGGTTGAAAAACTATAAAATAAATTATTTAAATTTTGTGTTGATACTAGAGCATCCCTTGGAAGCTATATGTTGTATAACCTGAATATAGTTAAGAGTATGCAATGACCGTTGCACTAAAGTCTTGGTGTACTGTTAAATAAGCAAGAGTTCTTACATCATGACAGATGAGGGAAAATAAGTTAGTCCATGAAACCAATATTAAGATATGAACTTAATATATTGTTACTCTCACAAGTAAATTTATGAAATTAGTAGGTATACTCAAAGTCGAATCAAGCGGTCCTCGGTTGGGCATGTGTCGAAAAATCAATCCCAATTAGCGCTAAGCGCTTTCAGTCGACACAGAGTAAACGATACAGCTGGCCCTGCCAAAAAGGGCAACTAAATGAATTGACCAACGACTCAATAATCTAGGTATAAACGATACGAAGATTTGACAATTGACGATTCAACCATGATAACAATTATCTTGATGGTTACAATGACAGACCGACAATAAAGAATTTCAAGGGCGTTTTCACCATTTGGTAATGTAACTCCTACTTATTATAAAAATGAAAACAATAATACATAAAGGAGGAACTCCTTGGGAAAAAATCATAGTAATTAATTACCTACATGCCTAAGGCTCTCAAGTCCCTCTTTTCTTCTTTCTATCTCTTTCCCTCCTTATTTGTGTTCTATAAACTGGGTGTGATTTACGGACAAATTTAGGTTTAACACCTTGAAATGTGAGGTAAGCGTTGAATCATGCCGCAAACATGATGAGGAGCGACTCAATGAGAAGATCACACACCTCTAGAAGCTCCCGACAACATTAACTATACTTGTAATTTTGTGATTCAACATGTCAAGAACTAAAAGAGCAAATAATGGAGGCAATTAGAAGCACACTCATTGTGAGATGCACTCTTTCTGAGGTGAGTGTGCTTCTAATTGAAGAGGATTGAAGAAGAAGAAGTTTAGGAGAATAATAGGAGGAAAATGTAGATTGAATAAATAAAAGTTTATAATCATGAGTAGAGGAAGAAGAAGAAGAAGATTAAAGAGGAAGAAGTTTAAGAGAAGAAGTAGAAGAAGAGGAAGTAGATTGAAAAAGAAAAATTTAAAGCGAATAAGTGGAGGCAAAAGTAGATTGAAGAAGAAAAACTTCAAGAGAATAATAGTGGAAGAAGTAGATTGAAGGAGAAGAGGTTGAAGCATAGAAGAATAAGAGAAGAAGTAGAAAGAAGACGAGGAGGATTGAAAAAGATAAAAGTTCAGGTGAGTAAAGTAGAAGAAGAAGAGGAGGATCAAAGAATGAAAAGTTCAAGAGAATAAGTAAATGAAGGATAAGAATATTGAAAAAAGGAAAAGTTCATGTGAATAAGTAGATTGAAGAAGGGAAATTTTAGGATAATAAAATAAAAGGAAGAAGAATAGGATTAAAGAAGAAAATGTTCAGGAAAATAAATTAGAAAATTAAATGGAAAATGAAGAAAAAATAGAAGTAGTAGTGGAAGAGGTAGAAAGAAAATAGAAAAGTAAAGAACAAGATGCAGTAAAATATGAAGAGGAAGGAGGAGGAGGAGGAGGAGGAGGAGGAGGAAGAGAACTTATAGTAGGAGTAGGAGGTTTGAAAACACCAGGGAATGGAAGCGAGGGAAGTAGATTGAAAGAACAAGAACATCATGATGAAGAACCAACAAATAGAGGGTTGAGATATCAATTCATTCTATCTAGAGGCGAGGAGGGATTAAATATAGAGAGTATAAGTGACAGTGGTTGAAGGAGGAAGCAGTTGGGATTTCAAAATTAAATGAGAGGTTTGGATCAATAGTGGTGTGGTCATGATTCCCTAGTGGCGTAATTACATCGCCCTCTCTGTTGGGGTTGCATAGTTACGTCACCTTGAGGTGTGACCTTTGTAATAGGTGTCTTGGCATGGCCATACCATTGATGGCATGGTTACGACAACCAGGACTAGGGTATCAAGGTTGTCTTAACTTATTTTGAACTCGATAACATTATCATTATGAAGTGTCACCCCATGGAAGGACAAGAAATGTTTTGGTCAAGAAATGGTTTAAAAATGAGGTCAGTAGTTCTTTCTCAAGAGCAGGACCTATATTTTAGGACAACATCAAAACAAACAGATGTACAAGTTCCAATATCATTAAACATAGTGGTAGGATGATCAATGATAAGATAAATGCAAAAATTTAAAAGATAAAATAATGGATGTTGAGGTAGTTCCTTAGGCTAATCATAAAATTAGGAGGTACATTGTGCAATTGGTAACTTATGCTCAAGTTGATAGATATGTAAAACCATATAGACATTATGATGTGAAATAATCTAACAAAATTATCATCATTAGATTGGATGTACAAGTTCCAATATCATTAAACATAGTGGTAGGATGATCAATGATAAGATAAATGCAAAATTTAAAAGATAAAATAATGGTTTTTGAGGTAGTTCCTTAGGCTAATCATAAGATCAGGAGGTACATTGTGCAATTGGTAACTTTTGCTCAAGTTGATAGATGTAAAACCATATAGACATTATGATGTGAAATAATCTAACAAAATTATCATCATTAGATTGGGATGGTTAANCCCGAACACAAAAAGTAGAGTGTTGAGTTAGGTAGTTAGCAACCAACATTTTTTTTTTGTTGAAAAACTATAAAATAAATTATTTAAATTTTGTGTTGATACTAGAGCATCCCCTGGAAGCTATATGTTGTATAACCTGAATATAGTTAAAAGTATGCAATGACCGTTGCATTAAGTCTTGGTGTACTGTTAAATAAGCAAGAGTTCTTGCATCATGACAGATGAGGAAAAATAAGTTAGTCCATGAAACCAATATTAAGATATGAACTTAATGTATTCTTACTCCACAAGTAAATTTATGAAATTAGTAGGTATGCTCAAAGTCGAATCAAGCGGTCCTCGGTTGGGCATGTGTCGAAGAATCAATCCCAATTAGCGCTAAGTGCTATCAGTAGGCACAGAGTAAACGATATACCCGACCGTGCCAAAAAGGGCGACTAAATGAATTGACGAACGACTCGATAATATAGGTATAAACGATATGAAGATTTGACAAGTGAGGATTCAACTATGATAACAATTATCTTGATGGTTACAATGACAGACCGACAATAAAAAATTTCAAGGGCGTTTTCACCATTTGGTAATGTAACTCCTACTTATTATAAAAATGAAAACAATAATATATAAAGGAGGAACTCCTTGGGAAAAAATCATAGTAATTAATTTCCTACATGCCTAAGGCTCTCAAGTCCCTCTTTTCTTCTTTCTATCTCTTTCCCTCCTTATTTGTGTTCTATAAATTGGGTGTGATTTACATACAAATTTAGGTTTAACACCTTGAAATATGAGGTAAGCGTTGAATCATGCCACAAACATGATGAGGAGCGACTCAATGAGAAGATCGCGCACCTCTAGAAGCTCCCGACAACATTAATTATACCTGTAATTTTGTGACTCAACATATCAAGAACTAAAATAGCAAATAATGGAGGCAATTAGAAGCACACTCATTATTAGATGCACTCTTTGTGAGGTGAGTGTGTTTCTAATTGAAGAGGATTGAAGAAGAAGATGTTTAGGAGAATAATAGGAGGAAACTTTAGATTGAATAAAAAAAAGTTTATAAGCATAAGTAGAGGAAGAAGAAGAAGAAGATTAAAGAGGAAGAAGTTTAAGAGAAGAATTAGAAGAAGAGGAAGTAGATTGAAAAAGAAAAATTTAAAGCGAGTAAGTGGAGGGAGAAGTAGATTGAAGAAGAAAAACTTCAAGAGAATAAATAGTGGCAGAAGTAGATTGAAGGAGAAGAGGTTGAAGCATGGAAGAATAATAGAAGAAGAAGGAAGAAGAAGAGGAGGATTGAAAAAGATAAAAGTTCAGGAGAGTAAAGTAGAAGAAGAAGAGGAGGATCAAAGAATGAAAAGTTCAAGAGAATAAGTAAATGAAGGACAAGAATATTGAAAAAGGAAAAGTTCATGTGAATAAGTAGATTGAAGAAGGGAAATTTTAGGAGAATAAAATAGAAGGAAGAAGAATACGATTAAAGAAGAAAATGTTGAGGAAAATAAATTAGAAAATTAAATGGAAAATGAAGAAAAAATAGAAGTAGTAGTGGAAGAGGTAGAAAAGAAAATAGAAGAAAAAATAAAGAACAAGATGTAGTAAAATATGAAGAAGAAGAAGGAGGAGAGAGCTTATAGTAGGAGTAGGAGGTTTGAGACACCAGGGAATGGAAGCGGGGGAAGTGGATTGAAAGAACAAGAGCACCATGATGAAGAACCAACAAATAGAGGGATGAGATATCAATTCATTCTATCTAGAGGCGAGGAGGGATTAAATATAGAGAGTATAAGTGACAGTGGCTGAAGGAGGAAGCACTTGGGACTTCAAAATTAAATGAGAGGTTTGGATCAATAGTGGTGTGGTCATGATTCCCCAGTGGCGTAATTACATTGTTTTCTCTGTTGGGGTTGCATAGTTACGTCACCTTGAGGTGTGACCACTTTGCAATAGGTGTCTTGGCATGGACATACCATTGATGGCGTGGTTGCGACAACCAGGACTAGGGTATCAAGGTTGTCTTAACATATTTTGAACTCGATAACATTATCATTATGAAGTGTCATCCCATGGAAGGACAAGAAATGTTTTGGTCAAGAAATGGTTTAAAAAATGAGGTCAGTAGTGCTTTCTCAAGAGCAGGACCTATATTTTAGGACAACATCAAAACAAACGGATGTACAAGTTCCAATATCATTAAACATAGTGGGAGGATGATCAGTGATAAGATAAATGCAAAATTTTAAAAGATAAAATAATGGATGTTGAGGTAGTTTCTTAGGCTAATCATAAGATTAGGAGGTACATTGTGCAATTGGTAACTTATGCTCAAGTTGATAGATATGCAAAACCATATAGACATTATGATGTGAAATAATCTAACAAAATTATCATCATTAGATTGGGATGGTTAAGGAAAATTTATTTGTAACCACAATCAATATCATATATGCACAACCTGTTCTACAAATACCATTCTCCAATTTAAGTTGCTGCTTTTAAAGTGGCACAAAAGATTCACCAAATGTCCCACCAAAATTATCGTTTGAACAAATGGGTTAACAATTTTGTTGGTGATTCCATGCTTTTCAATAGTGCATGCATGATAACCTAGTAGTGGACATGATCCTCCCTAGAAAGACTCCATGAGAACAAGTGGTTGACAGAATTTCCACCCAAAGACCTCGAAAGACTACAAGCCTCAAAAGGCACAGGTACATCAAAGACCTCAGAAGGCTACAAGCCTCAGAAGATACATGTACACTCAAAGACCTCATAAGACTAAAAGCTTCAGAAGGCACAGATACATCAAAGACCTCAGAGGGCTACAAGCCTCAAAAGACACAAGTGCATAAAATTTCTCAAAAGGCTATGAGCCTCGGAAGGTATCGGTTCATTTCAAGCTCCTATAAGGCATAAGCCCGAGAGAGAATACCTCGGAAGACAGGAGCCTCAAAAAGTACACGATTCATCATTTTGTAAAATATGTGATAACTTTAATTACATAATTTTGTACAATTAAGAAGCCACAACAATCGTGGAAGCAATAAATAAATATATTATTATCATATACAATTATCACATCAGATATTAAAAAGGCTACAAATACCAACATATACTTGTACAAGGGCTACAACAAATTAGTTCATCTTCAATTAAAGTTGGCATCGTCTTCTTAAAATTTCAGTTCTTCTGATAATCATCAAAGGTTCTCCAGATATTGCCACCACATAAGAGTGAAAATCTGTCTCATGGCGCGGTGAGAAAACTACAACTTTTCTTCATCACTTTAGAACATGCAAGAGCGGCATGGGAATCTCCTCTAGAATACGCAACATCAAGAAAGAAGATCTCGTTGCTTGTCTGCTACGCAAGATGTGGACGACTTTCATCTTTGTCGTAACGAGAAAGAAGATCTCGTTGATTGTATGCTATGCAGGGCAGAAACAACTTTTCTTTTCACAGCGATGCTACACTGCAATTCACCGCCACAACGTGTCGTGTCGCTGAGACGCCCCACCGCAACGCTCTGCCGTGACACTTCCCTGCAACATTTCGCAGCAACGTTTCTCCACAACACTTTGCCGCAATATTTCTCAGTAACACTTCGCCGCAACTTTTATCCACAACTCTCGGCCGCAACTCTGCGCTGCAACTCTCCATCGCAACTCTTCGCATCACCACAACTCTTTTATTCGCCGCAATTTTTCTCGGCAATGCATGACAACTTTCTCCTTGTTCTCACTTATGATTCTTCTTCTCATCCAAGACCTCTATTTATAGGCATGATATTCGACATAACATTTTTAAAAAAAAAGCTGACTATTAAAAAAAATGATAGCTCATTAAAAAAAAGACAGTTCATTAAAAAAAAACAACTACCCATTAAAAAAAACGGCAGTTCATTAAGAAAAAAAAACTGCAACTCATTAAAAAACAACTCTTCTTTAAAAATAATAATAATAAATAAAAATAATCAAAATTCATGATTTTGAGTAGTTTTTTAATATTCAGATTCCTCTAATTTGGAAGGAATGTTAAAGAATATATATATTTGAATCGTTTGGCGTCGATTTCTTCATCACGCGCGTCTGTTAGCCCTGTCGCGCTCCGTCTGTCGCGTACTGTCACGCTCGTAGCTCGTCTGTCAGCTGCGCCTCACTTCTGCGGCTCCCGGCTTCTTCATCGCAAGTTCTCAGCTGCAGCTCCAACTTCTGCGGCTCTGCGGCTCTGTCTGTTGCACTCGCCTCCGTCCTGTGAACTACTCTGAACTAGTCGCAGCAGACTCAAGTAGCTTGCAGTTGTTCGACTTGCTTCCATGGCTACTGCTCCTTCTCAACCACTGACTACTACAGTTTTAAACCTTGGGAATGCTTCCTTTATTGATATTGTTGGCTCTATGGGATCAGATCAAGTTTTCTCTCAGATTTACCATGAATCATTTGAAGCTCAGGAGGACTGCAACCTTACCAAGAAGACAGGTAGGAAGAGTGGCAAACTGGCTATGTACTTATCTGATGTTAAAGTTTCCAACCTGGTTAGCAAGTTTAAATTCACCCTCATTGGGAAGTTCCAATCGGGACATCCCAAAATGGAAATCGTTTGAAAGTCTTTTGAAGATCTCAAACTATTGGGACTTTGAAAGGTTGGCCTCTTTGATGAGAGACATGTGATGATACAATTATCTAAAGTGGAAGCCTATGCCAAAATATTTTCCAAAAAATTTATGACAATAGAGGGAAAATATATGAAACTGCTTAAGTGGACTCTTGAATTTGACCCTAGTCAAGAAGCACCTATAGTTCCAATCTGGTTTAAACTATCTGGCCTAAAGTTGCACTACTTCAACTACCAATTCCTCTACTCTATTGAAGCTACACTAGGGAGACCTATGAAATTAGATACACCCACCTTCAATATAACCAAGCCTTTGGTTGCAAGAATTCTTGTTGAAAGGGATATTACCCTCCCTGATATGGACAAAATATGGCTTGTTACTGCCCACAATGGGTATTGGCAACCAATTATAGCATAACAAAGACCCTACTACTGCAATCACTGTAAACTGTTTGGGCACACCCCTATCAAATTTTTCAGGCTTCACCCACATTTGAGATCGACAGGTCCTAAGAACATCATCCATGTGAAGGAAAATATAATAGACACTGTTAATCTTCCAGAAATGTTGAATGAGAATTTAACTCATAAGGTTACTCCTCACCAACCAGACCAACAACTTCCGCTTACTGTTGTTGAGGCAACTCTTCCTCAGATTACAAATTCTACGAATTTTGTCGTGGCAGATGCTAGTGTCTTTGAACCACCTATTGCAAAAGAAGAGGGAACTCAAGTTATGGAGGAGTGTCAGGATCAAGGCGTGTTGCAGGCTGAGTCAGATGAACAGTTTACCTCCATCGAAGATCCACCTATTGTTCACACGGGACTACCGCTGGCAGATGATTGGCAGGTTTACAAATCTCGGAAGAAGAAGAAATGATTGTCAAATCTCAGCAAATCTCAGGATGACTGTATCATTCTGTCGGGCGGAAGCCCACATCTCAGTATGTTGCTGGACTCCCTCCCTAGATCCAGGGGAAGGAGAAGCGGTATATCCACCGACTACACCCACAATGATTACGAGTTGTTTCTTTTTGTTTATTTTTGGGGAATACATTGTAATCTCTGTGAGTTGAGTTTTTTGTACCCACTCACTAAAAATTTTGTATCCTTTCTTTTTATCAATGAATTTTACCTTTTCAAAAAAAAAATAAAGATTTAAATAAAGATTCCATAAAAACTCATGATACGCCTTTTCTAAAATCAACCTTGTAAGATTCTATAATTATAAAGATTTGAATAAATCATGCAAAAATTTAGCCTAACAAGCCCCACCATTTTTAAGCCNCTCTGCGGCTCTGTCTGTTGCACTCGCCTCCGTTCTGTGAACTACTATGAACTAGTCGCAGCAGACTCAAGTAGCT
This sequence comes from Phalaenopsis hybrid cultivar, assembly GCA_002079205.1. NCBI lineage: Eukaryota > Viridiplantae > Streptophyta > Magnoliopsida > Asparagales > Orchidaceae > Phalaenopsis > Phalaenopsis hybrid cultivar. The sequence continues at coordinate 313,774 of JXCR01145932.1, forward strand.
TGCAGCTGTTCGACTCGCTTCCATGGCTACTGCTCTTTCTCAACCACCTACTACTACAGCTTTAAACCTTGTGAAGGCTTCCTTTGTTGATATGGTTGGCACTATGGGATCAGATCAGGTTTTCTCTCAGATTTATCATGAATCATTTGAAGGTCAGGAGGACTGCAACCTTACCAAGAAGACGGGTAGGAAGAGTTGCAAACTTGCTATATACTTATCTGATGTTAAATTTTCCAACCTGGTTAAAAAGTTTAAATTCACCCTCATTGGGAAGTTCCAATCAGGACATCCCAAAATGGAAATCGTTTGAAAAGCTTTTGAAGATCTCAAACTATTAGGACTTTAAAAGGTTGGCCTCTTTGATGAGAGACATGTGATGATACGATTATCTAAAGTGGAAGACTATGCCAAAATATTTTCCAAAAATTTTATGACAATAGAGAGAAAATATATGAAACTGCTTAAGTGGTCTCTTGAATTTGACCGTAGTCAAGAACCACCTATAGTTCAAAGCTAGTTTCTTGAATTATACCTGGCCTAAAGTTGCACTACTTCAACCACCAAGTCCTCTACTCTACTGGAGCTGCACTAGGGAGACCTATGAAATTGGATACACCCACCTTCAATCTAACCAAGCCTTCGGTTGCAATAATTCTTGTTGAAAGGGATATCACCCTCCCTGATGTAGACAAAATACGGCTTGTTACTGCCCACAATGGGTATTGGAAACCAATTATAGCATAACAAAGACCCTACTACTGCAATCACTATAAACTGTTTGGGCACACCCTTATCAAATGTTTCAGGCTTCACCCACATTTGAGATCGACAGGTCCTAAAAATATCATCTATGGGAGGAAAATATAACAGACACTGTTAATCTTCTAGAAATGTTGAATGAGAATTTGACTCATAAGGCTACTCACCAACCAGACCAACAACTTCCGCCTACTATTGTTGAGGCAACTATTCCTCAGATTACAAATTTTACAAATTTTGTCATGGTAAATGCTAGTGTCTTTGAACCACCTATTGCAAGAGAAGAGGGTACTCAAGTTATGGAGGAGTGTCAGGATCAATGTGTGTTGCAGATAGAGTCAGATGAACAGTTTACCTCCATTGAAGATCCACATATTGTTCACACGGGACTACCGCTGGCAGATGATTGGTAGGTTTACAAATCTTGGAAGAAGAAGAAAGAATTGTCAAATCTCAGCAAATCTCATGATGACTGTATCATTGTGTCGGGCGGAAGCCCACATCTCAGTATGTTGCTAGACTCCCTCCCTAGATTCAGGGGAAGGAGAAGCGGTATATCCACCGACTACACCCACAATGATTAGGAGTTGTTACTTTTTATTTATTTTTCGGGAATACATTTGTAATCTCTGTGAGTTGTTCTTTGTACCCACTCACTAAAACTTTTGTATCCTCTCTTTTTATCAATGAATTTTGCCTTTTAAAAAAAAATATAAAGATTTGAATAAAGATTCCATAAAAACTCATGATACGCCTTTTCTAAAGTCAACCTTGTATGATTCTATAATTATAAAGATTTGAATAAATCATGCAAAAATTTAGCCTAACAAGCCCCACCATTTTTAATCCCAAATGGTATTACATTACAACAAAATACACCCTCACTGGTAATAAAGTTTGCCTTCTCTACATCAGTTGTGTACATATTTATTAGGTGATAGCCTGAGAAAGCATCTAGGAAACTCATCACGGGGTGGCCGACCGCCGAGTCCACTAACACATTGATCATCGGTAGTGGATAGTTGTCTATTAGGCAAGCAGTGTTCAAGTTTGTGAAGTTCATGCACNAACATATTTATTAGGTGATAGCCTGAGAAAGCATCTTAAAAACTCATCACGGGGTGGCCGACCACCGAGTCCACCAACACATTGATCATCGGTAGTGGATAGTTGTCTATTAGGCAAGCAGTGTTCAAGTTTGTGAAGTTCATGCACATCCTCCACTTGTCATTCACCTTATGCACCATGACCACGTTGGAGACCCATTGTGTATTGTACCTCCCAGATGTAGCATGCTTCTTTCAGCTGTTGGACCTCTTCCTGAATTACTCCAACCATATTCAATGTCGAAGACCTAATTTTCTACTTCATTGGTTGGACGGTTGCATTCACACTCAAACAGTGGCAAGAAGCGTCAAGCGGGGTTCCTAGCATCTTTGTAATTGATCAAGAAAAGGCATCTCAATGCTTCCAAATGACTTTAATCAGTAAATCTTTAGATCCTACATCAAAATTTTAACTTAATAACAAATCTTTACTCGGATATCCTTTGACTGCAGGGATCTGAAGAGTCGTCTCGCTGGTCTCGAGACCACCATTGTGTTGGTGTTGTAGGTCGAGCAACTTCTGCTCCATGCTCTCGTCTGCCCGAAGATAGCAGACCTGGGACAACTCCAAGTTCCCCCAAATGGTGATGACATATCCATCACCGAAAACTTCACTACCACTTAGTTTGTCGAGGCCACAGCTTTATAGTCGTTCAGCGAGGGGCAATCAAAGATCATGTTGTAGTTGGTAGTGTATCTACCACCAAAAAGTTTTACATGTAGGAGAATTGATTGCCAACTTCTCCCCAAGCATTTAATAGTTAAATTACTCCCAACACTTCTTTCTTCTCACCAGAGAAGCTTTAAAGTGAGCCAATCGGTTGGGAGGTTCATTTTATCGAATACGAACTTAAACAAAATGTTAACAGAGCTGTCAATATTGATTAGAATGTTATCTATAGGGGTTCGCTCTAGGAGCAAGTTTGCATCAGTGAATGTGATTGGTGAATGAGTGTCATGCTTTAAAGTAAAGGTAATTGTGTACAATTCTCCCAACCGAAGCCTCATATGACTGGCTCACTAGGAAGAATCTCCACCTCTTCCAAAAATAGCTAGTATAAATCAACAAAGTGGATGGCGTTCGTTCAAACTGGCTCATCTAGGATTTCTTCTATTGGAGCCTTCCCTTCCCTTTGGGTCGTAGCTCTTGGCTCTACAAACTCCTTGAGCTTTTCAACTCTTATTAACTCCTCGATTAGGATTCAGGGGTTTCTGAATTTGTTTGAATCATGGTCATGGTCCCTATGGTAGGTGCAATACTTCTTCATGTCCCAGAGAAAAGCTTCGGCTCTCATTAGTGGTGTCTTCTTGAAGTCTTCCTTATTTTGGATTGCATCCACCAACTTCGACATGAAGACTCTAAAGTGGTCTTTGGCACTTCATAGCCATTTGACAGTCGCTCATGGAAATGAGCAGGCCATTGGTCAGGGAATCATGTCTGAGCTCCTTAGTTGTGCTTTTTATCATTCCCCTATTGTCTCGGGGCATCTAATTGTCATCATACCATGGCCGAGCGAAAGAATGCAATTCTTCCCTTAGTCTCCATCTATGTTATCTTAGGGTCTTCTTCAAACGACTGGTGGTTGATTATGCCCTAACAAACATAAGGGTGGAGTTGCACTCTTTAGCTAAAATGCGATAGTTGGCCATTTCCAACTATTTGGTTAGGGTCTTCTATTACTGAAGACCTAGAGTGTTGTAAAAGGGTTCCTTGTTCAGCCCTTAAGCTAGGGCGGTGTGTGCTACTACAGGTTTCAGATCCCTCACTTCCAACATCTCCTTTTGAAATTATATGAAAAAAACGTGCGTAGGCTCTCCTTTTTCCCCTGCTTGATCTACAACAAAGCTTAGAAAAAGAGGTGACATTAGAAGCTCTTCGGTGGTGAAATGTGCCACGAACATCTTCTTGAAGTCAGTGAAGGAGGTGATTACTCCAGTTGATAGTTTGTTGATTAACTTGAGGGTTGACTCCTCAATGTAGTGAAAAAGAGGTGACATTTCAGAATGTCAGTGATCCTTAGCAAGTAGACGATCGACTCAAATGAAGCGGTATGGTCAGTCAGATTAATCTGACCTTTGTAGGATTCCAGCGACGATATCTTGAACTTCTCGAGGGATCATTCTGAATCACTGTCTATCTAGTGACATTGACCTGCTTTGGTACTGGGAGTCTCATACTCTTTCGAGGATTGAGTCATCCTTCGGTTGTTGTGTGCTGACACTTCCTCTCGGGGTTTACGTTCCCTTCCCCTGATACCACTTCTTGAATGGCCTCCAACATATGACCTATCATCCGATCCTTCAACTCTTGGATCAGTTGCTTCACAAACTCCTTAGTGCACTCCATGTTAGCAGTTTTTCTTCAGTGGGTTTCTTCTCCTTATTGTGTTCCTTTTGTTGTAGCTAGCATGATCCACACTCACTGCACTTTTTATGATGTTGAATATGAGTTTATACTGTGACTCACACTCAAGGAATAGCTAGTAGAACATGTGAGAGAGAGTGTGTGTGCACAATAATGAATGGATTCTTTGATGATTGATTAGCATATACAGTAGAAATGAGCCCAATACTTATAGCAAATGGGGGTATAATGTGGATAATTACCCGTTAACCTCTGTTTTAAAGGGGGTTACAAGTTATTGTAGGTATTTACATAAATAAGCACATGGCTCAGCTACCTTATCGTTCGGTCGACTGAAATTGGTGATCCTTGGGTTGACAGGATTCTTTCAGCTCATTATGCTTAGTTGGAGTTGTTGATCAACTATGGTTGATCTTTGATCATCCAGACTTCGCTCGATCGACCCAGTCAATCGATCGACTGCTTGGGTTCGATCGTCAACTATTAACATCTAGATGAGGAGCTTCTGTCGTCGGAATGTGACTACACTGTCGGGTAGAGAGTGAATTGTCATAATCTAACAGGTAGCTCGCCCCTTGACAAAAGATCCTTTTTGGGGTTTTCACAGTGTATCACGATGGAATCGTCAGCCTTCTGAAGAACCTTGGAGGTTCTTGTGAGGCGATTGGTGACGTTGGGATGAGAGTCGGTCTAATGTTTTCTTTCATCTTAATAGATCTTGGTCCTTAACTCGAACGGCTTTCGTTCGGCTAACTTGAGTCCTTACTCAAAGGGGATATATAATCAAGTCATTAGTCTTCCGGTGATGTGACATTTAATTTTTCTTTTGTGGGTCATCCTCAACTGCACTATTGTCACTTGGTCGTTAAATTTCCTCGAGAATCTTGTTGACACATTTCTAATATATACATATATATATAAGTCTAAGATGCTATGCGAGTAAATATCAAAATTTAATTGTTAGATATGTAAACACATAAGGATTATGTGGTATGCACACAAATCCCCCCAAAGAAAAAATTGATCCCAACAATATCAATTTATTCAATGTCTAAGGTCTCACCAACCAAAACGTCATTTCAACAAATTGTCTCCAAAATTAGCAGAAACATAAATAAACATCATTCTTTATGTTTGCTTGGAACAAGAAAAGCAAGAGCTGCCCAAGCAACCAGATCATAAAATTCCATTGCTCCAACAAATGTAATTTACAAAAAAGGAGAAATAACAACAAAGACCCCAAAGTTTACAAACAAATTCTCCATTGCCTGCTTTTTGCTTATAGCACATTCTTATGAGAGAGCTGGAGATCAACAAAGAAAAGAAAGAAAGAATGTACAGCACTCAGAACAGCAGAACAGACTACATTCAACTATAACAGCTACACAATAAGAAATTATTAATTGCGAATGAACTATAACAGCTTCATGACAAAGAAAGAATTATTTCTCCTTCATACAAGCTTTTCGAAGCGCTTTCCAGATCCCCGTCACGAAAATACCGAGTGAACGATCCAAAAATGAGTTAATACCCGATGGGTGTAGCTCCAAAACATCGAGTTAAAATCGCTGCTTTGGCTCTTTTCCATCTATCTATATCTCGCTCTAGAAACTCAACGAGCAACACGAAAGAAGCACCTTCGAAGTGAAAATCTATGGCTTTTGATGATTATGAGCTCCAGATGGACTAGGGAGATTGCGTGAACCCATGCTTGCAGTTCTGAGAAGGCGACGGAATTCGGATAAACTGATCTTTCCATCCTTGTCAATGTCTGCCTCTTCTAATAGTGGATCAATGGAACCTTTTAGTCCTGTATGCTGCAGAGAAACAAAATTCATCTGATAAACAAAAATAAATAGGTAAATTTACATACGTAGCTCACAATTGTCATGTATTTAAATACTAACACCTAAACTTCAATATTTACATACATAGTAATTTGGTGCTTTGAAACCGTATATAAAAAGGTGGATTTCACATCAAAAGTAGCACTATTACAACCTTTTGAAACTGATATCCACCTTTTCATGTATGGGTTCAAAGCACCAAATTATTATGCATGTAAGTATGAAAGTTTTCCGCAGTAATTGTTGTGGATACAACAAATTTTCTTGTTTTTTAGGTGTCAGATATAAAAATGCAANAAGTTTTCCGCAGTAATTGTTGTGGATACAACAAATTTTCTTGTTTTTTAGGTGTCAGATATAAAAATGCAAAAGAGTTAAGTGCTATGTATGTAAATGCTCCAAATAAATAATAAAATCTTCCTTGTATAAGATTTTAAACCTAAACTACACAACAATTAATGTGGAAAAAATTTAGGTTAGGATACCTTGATCTGCTTCCTATTATCTATTATATTTAAATGGAGTAAAAGTGCAAAATACTCTCCAAGTATTAAGAAGTGTCCAATTTAGTCCCATAATTTTAAAATACACTAATTTAGTCTCAGACTACTAAAAGTTGCTCCAAATTGATCTCAGATTATATTTTCCGTTAAATTTAATGGTGAACTGCATGAATTGAAGGGAATTTTCGCCTTTCATATAATTATTTAAAATTTACGTGGTTTATCTATAAATCCCTTTTTTATTTAATTTTAAAAAAATTTATAATTTTTAATTTGCATTAATTAATCTCTTCACATCAGTCATAACCTTTTTTTCAAATGAAAAATTTTTAAATAATCAATAATTATGCAATTAGAGCTTACTCAATCTAATATTATATGAATTACTCGATTTCAAATAAATTTTTTAGTTTAATATTGTCTATTAGAGAATGTATTTTAGAATAGTTAAAACTTGACAAACTAATGAATTAATTGATTTTACATTTAAAATATTATTGATGTGAATGATAAAATTAAGTGACTGATAGCAAACCACTTATATTTTTACACAAATATTCTCAGAATACACACACACACAAATATATATATATATATATATATATATATATATATATATATATATANACCAAATTATCATGCATGTAAATATGAAAGTTTTCCGCATTAACTATTGTGGATACAACAATTTTTCTTGTTTTTTTGATGTCAGATATAAAAATGCATAAAAGTTGAGTGCTATGTATGTAAATGCTCCAAATAAATAATTAAATCTTCCTTGTATAAGATTTTAAACCTAAAATACAAAAAAAATTGTTATCCACAACATATAATGTAAAAAAAAATTAGGTTAGGATACCTTGATCTGCTTTCTATTAGAATGAAATTGAAAGAGCGACATCATATCTATTATATTTAAATGAAGTAAAAGTACAAAATACTCTCATAGTATTAAGAAGTGTCCAATTTAGTCCTAGAATTTTAGAAAACCCTAATTTAGTCTCAAACTGCTAAAAGTTGCTCCAAATTTATCTCAGATTATATTTTTCATTAAATTTAATGGTGAACTGCATGAATTGAAGGAAATTTTCGCCTTTTAATTTATGTGGTTTATAGATAAATCTCTTTTTTATTTAATTTTAAAAAATTAAATTTTTAATTTGCATTAATTAATCTCTTCACATCAGTCATAACGTTTTTTCAAATGAAAATTTTTTAAATAATCAATAATTATGCAATTAGAGCTTTACTCAATCTGAAATTATATGAATTACTCGATTTCAAATAAATTTTTTATTTTAATATTGTTTATTAGAGAATGTATTTTAGAATAGTTAAAACTTGAAAAACTAATGAATTAATTGATTTTACATTTAAAATATTATCGATGTGAATGATAAAATTAAGTGACTGATAGCAAACCACTTATATTTTTACACATATTTTCAGAATACACACACACACAATGACACATATATATATATATATATATATATATATATATATATATATNATGTCCTTCAATTCATGCAGGGCACCATTAACTTTAAAGAAAAATATGATCTAGGACCAATTTGAAACAAATATTAATAGTCCGGGACTAAATTGAACATTCTAAAACTTTGGAGTAAATTTGACACTTCTTCATAGTCAGGGAACTATTTTGGGCATTTACATACATACCATCCATGGTATGAAATTAAGTTATTTAGAGCTATGAACTATAAAAAATACAGGCATTTACATACATACCACCCAATTCATATGTATTTACATATCTAACACCTAAAGTTTGCTTTTTAATATTTACACCAGCAAACCCTTTCATATCAAACCAAAAGTAGCATCAATTTTTAACTATTAAAAAGTGAAATCAGAATTTAGTGGTATGTATGTAAATTTTCCGAAAAAATATTAAAATCATTTGTTGTAAAATCTATGATAAAATTAGAAAACATTAAACTGTTTTTTACTTATAATCAGAGAATAATTATCATAGACAGTTGAAAAAAAATTCCCCTAATACATATGATGATTTTACATATGAAATTTAAATTTATGAAGATACTTGCAGTGTAAAAAACGACAGTAAAAAAAAAAAAGAAGCTATTTTTTTTTTGAGGTATTTCATGCGACTTCTTATATGTTTCCACCACTACAGAATACATTCAATCCCAAGTGTTAATTTTGAAGCAAATTAGATCAGGATATGTTGCACCTTCTTTAAGAGGCATTTACATACATAGCACCCAATTTCTACGCATTTACATATCTAATACCAAAATTTTGCTTTATACATTTAAACCACCCAAATCTTTCATATCAAATAAAAAATACCATCAATTTAACTTTTAAAAAGTGAAATACACATTTTCATACATAGATAAGGTGGTAAGTATGTAACAATTGAAGTTTAAGTGTTAGATATGTAAATACATAAGGGTTGAGTTCCTAAAAGAGATCTTTAAGAAAATTAAAGGATTAAGATTTTTGTGCCATTCTAAAATGAAACTATATAAAACAAGATTAATAAGTTCCAGGTTAAAAGATACCATTCTGAGTTCCTCAGGAGTAATATATCCATCTCTGTCTACATCAAATTTATCAAAAGCAGCTTTAGAGCGCATATTCCACCTGTCAGAGTCATGTTCTTCTAACTGATGAACATGCAAAGCTGCTGCAACAAATTCAGAGAAATCCACCAATCCATCTGTGTTGCTATCGATCTGCTCCAAGGTTTTACTCAGTTTTAGAGAAAAAAATAAATATAAAATAATATCACCACAAGAAAGAAACAAGCATGAAACTACCACCCAATTCTTATGTATTTACAGATCTAACATCTAAACATTACTTTGTACATATATAACACCCAAATCTTTTATATCACATCAACAATACCATTATTTTAACTTTCACAAAGTGTAATACACCATTTCATACAGAAGGTGACATGCATCATATATGTAAAAATTAAACTTTAGGTGTTAGATATGTAAATAAATAAGAAATAAGTGGTATAACTTCCTAAAAGAAAAAAACAATAAATTGCAAGCATCAATGTGAAAGCTTGTACTCAAATGAAACTATATAACCATGAAGCACATGCTTTTTTGTGTTTTTCATGATTACTATAGACACGATTGGTATTTTCATGGATATATAAGCATGTTCTTCATGAATAAATATTCTATAATTAGGGTGAAGGGTTGTATAGAAGGAAAGTGTCGAAATGATCCCCTCACTCTTTGTCGGGTGGTCATTTTAGTCCCAGAGTTTATAAAAATGTCAATTTAGTCAATGTGAAAGCTTTTACTCAAATGAAACTATATAACCATGAAGCAAATGCTTTTTTGTGTTTGTCATGATTACTATAGACACAATTGGTATTTTCATGGATATGTAAGCATGTTCTTCATGAACAAATATTCTATAACTAGGGTGAAGGGTTGTATAGAAGAAAAGTGTCAAAATGATCTCCTCACTCTTTGTCCGGGGTCATTTTAGTCCCAGAGTTTATAAAAATGTCAATTTAGTACAGGACTCTTTTAATGAGTCAAAATAGTCCTCCTTGGATACTATTACAAGCAGTATTAAAAGAGTCTAGGGACTAATTTGACACATTTATACTCTAGGACTAAAATGACCCATGTAAGAAGTCAAGGGACTATCTTGCCACTTTACTCAGCTGTATGGCATCTCTCTCTCTCTCTCTACACACACATACGCCACGCGCGAACACACGCAAGCACACTTGTGCATCTATCCACATTTAAGACCTTAAAAAGATGACACTAAATTGATACTCACTCACATGTAAAAGTAAACTCATAAATGTGCTCAACTACTATCTAAAGGTGTGTGACTTTAGCCAGAATTCTTACGTCAAACAAAAAGCTAAGAAAGTCCACATAAATAAAAAAAATGACCCATATCCAAATAAAATATAGGTTAATGAATCAATCCGTGATAGAAGGAATGGACAACGACAACTTACAGCTTGAAGAATCTCTAAAGCACGTGAATCTTTCATTCTCCATGGAAGATCTTTTGCAAGAGCCTACAGAGAGATTAACAGAACTCAGCCAATAACCCAAACAATAGGAGGAAAAACTGAACAATCTCTCTCTCTAATAAATCCAGTAAAACGAACAGAAATTCAAGTATGGTGAGAGTGAAATAGAAAAAAGTAAAAAAATTTTAAAAAAATAGATGACTTCACATTTACAGAAATAACCAAAAACAGCATTTTAAATGCAATTGTTCGCCCACAAGAATTAGATAATATAATAAGCATCTAAAAGTAAAAATCTTGAGCAAGAAATAATCAAATTAAATCAAATTTGAAGGTAAGGACCATTTCAAAAGCTCATATATAGTCAAATAAAATATAATAGGAAGATTTACATACATTCCACTCAATTCTTATGTATTTACATATCTAACACTTAAACTTTAATTTTTACATGCATACCACCTTACCTATGCATGAAAAGATGTAATTCACGTTTTTTTTAAATTACAAAAGTGGTATTTTTTATATGATATAAAAAATTTGGGTGGTATAAATGTAAGTAAAATGAAGTTGTTACATATGTAAATACAAAGCAATTAGGTTGTATGCATGAAAATGCCCCAACAAAATGTCATTCGCAGCATCTCAAATTGTATGATAAGGCTTACTTGTCTCATTTCTTCTAGACTTATAGCGCCATTTTTATCAACATCTATTGCATCAAACTGGTCTCGTAAGTCGGCAAGTTCATTTTCATTTAGCGTGCTTGCTAGAGCCTGTTTAAATCATGAGTAAAGAATCCTCAGAATTTATAAAGCTTAATATGTGCAATAATGATGATAATTTGTTACCCTTAGAGCAAACTGCTTTAAACGGCTGTATTTTACAAATCGTCGCATATTAGATAAAACAGAAATATCCAAAGGAATTTCCTTTGCATCTCCCCCTTCTCTCACCCATGGGTGTGCTGCATTCAAAAAGAAGTAAGGAAATAGTATAATTCAGAATTGCTATGTAAAGGAGATTGAACTCTTGAAATTGCTAATTATGAACAAGAACAAAAAAAATGCTATAAGAAAAAAATTAGAACCACATGATCAGTAAGATTTGTCAGAGAAATGCCAACATATATCTGGTATTATTAAGAGCTTGTTTGGAATCAATTTTACTTTATTTTATTCTTATTTTTTTTAAAACATACTTGTTTAGTATGTTTTTCATGTTTTTATTTTTTATTTTCAAAAAACAGATTAACATATTTTTTAAAAACACTAAAAAAAACTTAGGTATTTTGAATACTTTAAAAATAACCATATTTTAATCAAATGGTAAAACATGCTTTGTTTCAAATCAAAATGTAAGCAAAAGAAAACAAAATAAAAAGGTAAAAACCAAAGTGACCCCAAAAAACTCATTTGGATTTAGGAGAGCATTTGGGGTTACTTTCATTTTATGTTTTTCATTTTTTTATTTTTGTTTTAATTTTTTATGTTTTGATTTAAATTAAAACAAGTTTGATTAAAGAAATTATTTTTAAAAACACACAAAATATTTGAAATGTGTTTTGGGTTTTTTAAAAATAAGTTGATTTATTTTTAAAATGAAAAATAAAAACAAATAAAACTTATACCAACCAAACATGTTTTCAAAAACAAAAGCAAAAATATAAACAAAAAAAGGAAACAAAAGTGTTGCCAAAGAGGCCCTTATTCATGTAATTTCTTGAAGGTCATAATGTACTATAGAATCGATAATTTCCGAAGAATAGAAACGTACATAAAGCTTGGGCAGCGGTCAATCTGGCATGAGGATCTTTTACGAGCAACTTTTGAACAAAATCTTTTGCACTGGCGCTTATGTTAGGCCAGGGCTTCCTTTTAAAATCAGGTTTGTTTTTCAAAACCTGAAAACAAAACAGAAAAGAAGTATTCTCATTGTCATGAATAATATATAAAATATTAGCATTATTAGTATCAAGTAAGACTTAGAAAATACTGAAATAAAGAAGAGAAAATTAAACATTCATCTCCCTCTTCATGAAATTTGCAAATTATGGGATAACCATGGGAACAAGAAGGAAAATATTCAATGGAGCATAAGCAATGAATTACGGACGTAAAAGCTGTTTTCATTACAGCATGAAAATTCATCAGCTAAGATTAGTTGATGTTCCAGAGTATCAAGCCAAAACCCAACAGTGAATTTTAAGATTATTTTGAGGCTGTTTGGTTCCCTGAATTTGTGGTGTAAAGAAAATGAGATGCAAAGATTTTCAAAATTTCAACTTTGGTTGACTGAAAACGGAATACAACGTAAAATTTTGATGAATTTGATATTCAACCAAAAGTTCAAAACTTGTGTGCCATGAAATTTATTAGATTTGATTTTCAAATAATGTAAACTATAGCTTGTTGTCGTCGCCTTCATCGTTGAGCCTGTTTTATATTGATTTTATTTTTCTTAAATCCAAAAATAAAAAAAAAAATAAACTCTTGTGTACTTTACACCAAATCAACAAATTCAAAGTATTTCAAATATACTACATTCTATAATTTTTTTACCCTGCATTCCTTTTTCTAAAAGCCACCCCGGAAGTTAAATTTTCAAAAGTTCTGAGAATTAAGAGATCAGAAAGGAAAAGTAAGCTTGAAGGTCGCTTTGCGAGATTAGGAACCGTTACAAAAGCTTGAAGGTCGCTTTGCGAGATTAGGAACCATTACAACATCTGCGGCGATAAAATATTGAGAAAATCAATTACCTTTAAAAATATGTAACAAGAAGGAATTTATAATAGATAATTGACCTGGACAAAGAGAAATGCAATGGAATATATGAATAGCATAATAGAGAGAAGAGGCGCAGAAAATTGAGAAGTAAATGAGTCGTTCTCCTACTCCATATCAGTAATTTACTACAAGAAATTGTAATTATGATACAGAAATTTATAACAGAGGAAGCATTGAAAATGATATTCTGCTGTCACTGATTAATTGCATTTTTAAGAGATTTATTTGGCAAACAAAAAATATACTTGTTTGAAGCTGTTCAAGCATGCCTTTAATAGTTTCTGATCATTTTTGTGCTTTAAAGTTATTTATTTAAAAATGAAGATTTACATACATTCCACTCAATGCATTTACATATCTAACAAAAAAACTCCAATTTTTACATACATGTCGCCTTACATGTATACATGCAAATATGCACGCATTTCAATTTTAAAAAGTTAAAATAGTGGTATTTTTATGTGAAATGAAATATTTAGGAGGTATAAATGTAAAAAATAAATTTAGGTTACATACGTACATACATAGGAATTGGTTGNCGTATAAATGTCAAAAATAATTTTAGGTTACATACGTACATACATAGGAATTGGTTGGTATGTATGTAGACTTAGCCAATCATGGAAAATGACTCAAACATAAAATTTTGTATAGCATAACAGAAGTACAACAAAAATGTTGTCAACATTTACCTCCTTGAAAATCCCATCCTCAGTTCTATCCCAAAATGGGCGACGCCCACATAACAAAATGTAAGTGATGACTCCTATACTCCAAACATCCGATTCGGGTCCGGATTTGCGTTTCAGTACCTCAGGAGCAACATAGTAAGCACTACCGACAATGTCATGAAATCTCTTCCCTGCAAAATGCCAGTTCTCAAGGATAAAATAAGTATTCTTCAAGCATCTTAATAGTCATAAGGAAGTGTTGCATATAAACCACTCAATTCCAATGTATTTACATATCTAACACCAAAGTTTCAATTTTTAAATGCATGCCAACATATCTATGCATGAAAAGGTGTATTCCACCTTTTAAAAAATAAAATAGTAGCATTTCTGTTGTGATACGAAAATTTGGTTGGTATACATGTAAAAAATATAGTTTAGGTTTCAAGATATGTAAATACATGGGAATTGAGTGGTATGTATGTAAATGCCCCTAGTCATAAACATACTATAGTTTAAAAGAAAGTAATATAAACCTGGCTTTATAAAATCTGAGAGGCCAAAGTCGGTAGCCTTAAGAGGAGAGTCCTCTTTGGTTGATTTCAAAAGAAAGTTCTGTGTGAAAAACAGATGTTCGAATGTTAACCATAATTTATTGGGAAATGTACATACATAGCACACAAGACTTATGCATTTATATATCTAACACGTAAACTTCCATATTTACAAGAACTTTGGTGTTTTAAACGTATGCATGAAAAGGGATATTGACTTTTGAAAAGTGATGATAGTGCAATTTTTTTATGTGGTATTAAAAATTTGAGTGTTGTGTGTTTGAATATGTGCTCAAAACAAATTTTGGGAAAAAAAATTATGTTTTTTTCATTATTCACATGTAAGGTGCATATGTAGGAAAACCTGTCCCTCTTAATTTACAAACTTACCAAATATATTTACTCTAAATTTGGAAAGTAAATAATTTTGAAATAAACATGAATGGGAATAGAATAAAACTAATCAAAGAGTTTCTAAAATTGTCTCCAATTAGACTCTCCAAGATCTAGGAGGTGGTCGGCCAAACCACCTTCCTGGTATTCCACACTCCCCCTCAAGCCGGGTCATAGATATTGTAGAGACCAAGCTTGGTATTGAACTCAGAGAAGGTGCTTAAAGGAAGAGCTTTGGTGAGGACATCAACAATTTGTTGGTTGGTGAGGATGTAGTTTAGTTGTATAATTCCATGATTAACCTTTTCAAAGATAACGTGTCTATCAATTTTAATGGGTTTGGTCATGTCATGATGCATGAGATTTTTGACAATACTAATGGTTGTTTGACTGTCACAAAACATTTATGAAAAATTTAGATACATAGAACCCAATTTTATATATTTACTAATCTCACACCAAAACTTTGATTTTTACATAGTAAGCAACCTAAACTATGTATGAAAAGGTGTATTACACTATTTCCACATTTTCATATATGGGGAAATATGCTTACCATGAAAAATCAAAATTTGGGTATTAGATAAGTAAATATATAAGAATTGGGGGCAATGTATGTAAATTCCCCAATATTTATATTGCCCTAATAAAGGTACAACGAAATTTCCTTAACAATTTCTGAATCAATATCCCTTCACAACAATTTCTGAATCCATATCCCTTCACAGATTCCCAAGATGAGCGTCCTATACTCTGATTATGAACTGCTTCTAGAAATAAAAACTTATTTTTTACTTCTCCATGTAACCGGATTCATACATAGGAGCAATAACCTATGGTGGACTTTCTGTTAGTAAGTTCCCCAGCCCAGCTTGGGCCATTGTAAACTTCTACCTCTTTGTTTTTTGTTTTCTTAAAAATTAATCCATAACCTAGAGTTTTCTAGAGAAACCTCAGAATCATGTACACCAACTCTAAATGTTCTTGGGTTATTCATGTGTTGGCTCACAATACTGACAAAGTAGGCAATATATGGCCTAGTATGTGACAGGTATACAAGTTTACCTACCAATCATTGGTATATTTCCTTATCAACAAGTATACTTTCTTCTCCCTTGTTAGACTTCTTGTTGTGATCTATTAAAATATCAACAGGTTTGCATCCAATCATTCAAGTTTTCTTTAGTAGATCTAGAATGTATTTCCTCACTGATAAAGCAATACCTTTCTTGGACCTTGCTATCTTTATACCTAGAAAATATCTCATGCTTCTTAGGTCTTTGATTTCAAACTCAGTGAAAAACACTTCTTTGATTTTAAGAATTTATTTTTCATCATCACCAGTAAGAATCATATCATCCAAATATATGATCAGTGCAACAAGCATCCCTGAGTGTGTTTCATGAACAGGGTATGATCAACTTGAATTTGAAAATATCCATTATATCTCCTAGTTTTAGCAAATCTTTCAAATCACGCCCTTGGTGATTGTTTAAGATCATAGAGAAACTTCCTGAGCTTGCATACTAGGCGTTAGAATCATTCTGACGTCTTGGTGATATCTACATGTAAACTATATCTTCCAGATCCCTATTCAAAAAGATAGTTTTTATGTCAAGTTGATGAAGCTTCCATTCCTTGTTAACTACTACTGAAAGGAGAACTATAATAGTGTTCAGTTTGGCAACTGGTGTGAAAATCTCCTGATAGTCGATCTCATAGGCTTGAGCAAATTCTTTTGCAAAAATCTGGTTTTGGATCTCTCAATACCTCATCAACTTTGTATTTGATATTGAACACCCGCATCCAACTGACTTCTTATCCTGAGAGAGTTTAGTAAGAATCCACGTGTCATTATGATTTAGTGCTAGAATCTCCTCTTCAATTGATTTCCTCCATTATGGATTTTCAAGAGCTTAATGAATGAATTTCATGAATCTGCGCACTATCAAGATTAGATCCAAACGCTCTATAAGCTAAGAATAGTTTCTCATAAGTTATATACTCCTAAATTGGGTAGATCCCAATTCAAAAAGATATTTTATGTCAAGTTGATGAAGCTTCCATTCCTCGTTAACTACTACTGAAAGGAGAACTATAATAGTGTTCAGTTTGGCAACTGGCGCGAAAATCTCTTGATAGTCGATCTCATAGGCTTGAGCAAATTCTTTTGCAAAAGTCTGGTTTTGGATCTCTCAATACCTCATAAACTTTGTATATTTGATGTTGAACACCCATTTGCATCCAACTAACTTCTTATGTTGATAGAGTTAGTAAGAATCCACGTGTCATTATGATTTAGTGCTAGAATCTCCTCTTCAACTGTTTTACTTTATTCTGGATTTTCATGAGCTTAATGAATGAATTTCATGAATTTGCACACTGTCAAGATTAGATCCAAACGCTCTATAAGCTAAGAATAGTTTCTCATAAGTTATATACTCCTAAATTGGATATCTAGTATAACTTTCCTTGCCATTAGCACCAAAAGAGAACGCAGATAACTCATAATTACTAAACTCCTTACCCAAGTTTCAGGTAAACACAAACTCGGATTTTAGTTTGAGCAGTTTTAGCTTTGCAAGTTGTCTCCATCTACTCAATGTTTCTCTTCCTCATTGTGTACACATGAAGTTCTTTGTCATGGACTTCAGATTGGATTAGTTGGACATCCTCAATCAGGATAAGAGGACTGGGAGGGTTAGGTGGAAGAGGATCAGGTTGTGAGCCCCTGTAGGTTTCATCAAGTGTTCCATAATTGATGGTCATTTGCATTATCCTCCTGAACATCATATTAGGGATAATATGAATGATTTTCAAAAAATATAACATTGTAGTATTTTTTTGGTAATAGATGAGTAAGACATATACTCCTTTTTGTTTGAGGCATACCCAAGATAAATATTTGATAGATTTAGGGTCGAAGTTTGTGCGATTTGGGAAATATATTTGAATAATGAATACATACCAAAAATTTTTAAGTGGTATAGTAAATAGAATGCCCTAGTGTGAGGATAAGTATCCATCAAAATAATAAGTTGTGTTTTGAGTTTAAATATCGGATCAGTCATTCAATTGATAAGATATGTTGTAGTAAGAACTGTTGCCCACCAAAAATATTTTGAAATTCGATGGAAAATCATAATTGAGCAAGATACCTCAAGGAGATGTCTGTTCTTTCTCACAATTATCTCATTTTGTTGTGAGGTACCAATATTTGAACTCATATGGATGATTCTATTTTTTGAAAGATAAGATCCAAGGATGGAGTTGAAATATTCATTTGCATTATCAATTTTGATGGTCTAAAATTTGCATTAAAATTGAGTTTGAATCATGTCATGGAAGGTTTAGAAGATTTTAGTTGTTTTATAATTCTCTTTCATTATGAATACTCAAGTAGTTCTAATATGATCGTCAATAAATGAGAAACCGTCTAGCTCCACCTAAGATTTTCACCTTTAAATGTCCCAAATATCACAGTGGGTAATGAAAAAAAGTGTGAGGGTTTGTACTAGATCATACTTTTAAGGTGTTTGGTAAGTTGGCCAATCTCACATTGATAAGAATTAGATTTTTTTAATTTAAAAACAACTGAGGAAACAACTTTGCAACATAATTGAAATTAAGATGACCAAGGCAACAATGTCATAACATGACCTATTTTTCGATAAACATAGATTCAACAAACTCAAATTTGAGAGAAAAATAGAGATGAGATCATTTGTATGTTTGAAGATAGACTTTTCTTGAGTGGGTATAAGCCTTGATGCATTTCAGCACTGTTAATTACCTTTCCCGAATCCATCACCTGAAATTCAGAAGACTTTTCAAGAAATTTAGTTATACATTTCATATCATGAGTAAGTTTATTGATTAAAGTTAGATTATAGTCCAACTGCAGAACATATAAAATAGATGAAATAGTAATATCATCAGAAAATTCCATATCTACTTTTCTAATAATTTTTTTTTTGTGTGATTCATCTGCAAGTCTAATAGATTAAGATATAAGTCTCTCGACGGTTGACTAGAACATTGATATCTCCACTAATATATGATCAAGAGCTTCTGAATCTATGATCCAATGTATGAAACCCTCTTTGCTGGCAAGATGCGAGAATGATATATTACCTTGGTGTGTCATAAGATTGGTGGTGTGTTGTTCTGAATTGCTCCCAAGAAGGGTATTCGAAACACCAAGTTGTTTCATAATGAGCAGCTCGATAGACGCTTCGGATGTGATAGCAACATTAGCTTTGTTTTTTTGATCTTTCCTTCCATATCCAGGTTTCCAATCTGCAAGCTTTCCATGGAGTTTCCAACATTTATCTTTGATATAACCAAATTTCTTATAATAGTCACACATGGGATGATTCTTCTTAAGCTTTGCATGATAGGAAAAATTATTGGTGTACAAGGTCAAGTTTTCAGTACTTGGTTAACCCCGATTTTCAATCAACATTAGTTTCTTTCTGCTTTCTTTGCTCTTGAATTCAACAAAAGCTTCTTGTGTAGATGAAAGCGGTTTTCTTCCATTAATCTTTCATCTCACTTCATCCAGTTCCTTAGTCCTACTACGAATTTGTTAGTCCTCATCTTCTCAATGATGGACTTAAACATCATGGCATCATATGGTTTCCAAAAACATATCTCAAGTACAACTAATTGTATCCAACACTATGTTAAGGTATTAAAGCATTAGGAGACGCTTAGCTCTCCTTGACGAAGAGCGTGAAGTTTGGTTTCAATCTCAAATAATTTGTAGTATTCTCGGTGTTGGAATATGTTATTTCTTGCAACCTCCCAGAATTATTTGACAGTTTTGTAGGGTAAAAAGTTTTCTCTCACTTCGATGATCATTGAGTTGACTAGTCATAACACAATCATATGCTCTTAAATCTTCCATGTGCGGATCGGCTACTGCGGGAAAGGAGCATGTTGTTGCTGTTGAGAGCTTAGGAGGTTTGTCGATAACGGCCTACAATAGGGATGCTTCACGCTGCAGGGAGAATTTGGTAGCAATAGCTGAACAGAGGAGGTTTCTGCATGAAGAATACTGTGGGGAGCGCCTGCAGTAGGGAGAATGTAGGTTGCAGGGACGATTCCGACGGCACAAGTGAATAGAGAATGATCTACAAGAAGAGTATTGGCTGCAGGGAAGACCGGGTGAGGGCTTGCAACTTACAGAAAGTGTTGTATGTTAGGAAAAGGAGATTTATGGCGAGCCTGTAAACCGACAGAAGACAATGAAGGGGTTTCAACAGTAGAAAAGTTGAGATTTTATTCAAGTTGAGAACAATCTTTTGGAGGAATTTTTTTTTTTTCATTATTCACATGTCAGGTTATAAACTTATCAAATATGTCTAATTTATATTTGGAAAGGAAATAATTCTGAAATAAACACAAAGAAACAAAAATAGAAAGAGAATAAAAATAAACAAGGGGTTTCCAAAGCTGTTTCCAATTAGATTTCCCAAGATTTATGTCCTGGCTTCTCACAATATGAAATTATAGGCGAAAGATATAAAAAATACGAATTGTGTGGTATATGTAAATGTTCCTAATTTATTTTCAGCCAAAATCTTCAAGTTCCAGACCCTCACCTCGGGTTTCATGTCCCGATGTACTAGACCATGTAGATGACACTCTGCTGCAACTTTGAGCATCTGTCTTACTACAACAGCAGCGTCTTTCTCCGTGTACCTGCTATCCTTCCTGAAAAGAATGTAGACTGAACATCAAAATTTCTACTTAAAATCATCAAGGGGCATTTACATTACCACTTAATTCTTGTGTATTTACATATCAAACATCTAAAGATCACTTCTTTTTACATTTATACCACTCAAATGATTCGTATCACATCAAAAATATGACTATTTTAACTTTTAAAAAGTGAAATGCATCTTTTCATGCATAGATAACGTGACATATATGTAAAAAACTGAAGTTTTAAGTGTTAGATATGAAAATACATAAGAAATGAGTGGTATGTATGTAAGCCTTCCGGTCATCAATCATGCATAAATTATTTTGAAGGCCCTAGTTTGGAATTCAGCATTAGGATCACTTTTATTTTTGTTGTTACTTATATTTTAAAAACGTGTTTATTTACTGCACTTTTTACATGTTTTTAATTTTTTGTTAAAAAAAAACTTATTTTTAAAAACACTCAATATATCAAAAAATTATTTTGGGTGTTTTTAAAAATAACTAAACATGTTATAACATACAAAACATATTTTATTTCAAGTAAAAAAATAAACAAAATAAAATAATAATAAAAAAGATAAAATATCAAAAGTGAGCCTGAAGAGCATTGAAATGAATATATTATAGCATACAACAAGGAAGAAACGTACTTGGCTAATATCCGGTCAAGTAGTTCGCCACCCTCGCATAATCTGATTTAAGAACACGATAACTATGTCAAGCCGGATCTTAAAGAAAATCATTTGAATGTAGGTTGCAGGGACGATTCCAACCAAAAAGTTGAGGTAGAACTTAGACTCCAATCATGGATACTTAAATGATCTTGTAACCAAGACAATTAATAGTTACTACCCTTAAAAAGATTTGATAAAAGAGAAAAAGGTCAAAATAGTCCTTCCACTCTTTGCAGTGGGTCATTTTAATTCTAGAGTCTACAAAAGTGTCAATTTAGTCTCAGAATCTTTTAATATGAGTTGAAACTTAAAAATATCTAGAGACTAGTTTGACACATTTAAAGACTGCGACTAAAATGACCCATGTTAGTAGTCAAGAGTGTTTTTTGGCAATTTACTCTTTGATAAAATAAATAAAAATATTATAACCTCACCAAGCATGGTACAAGATATAATGGAATGCCTTAAGTAGATTGAATGCCAAAACAGATGGCTCAAAATTAGACAATGTATCACAATAAATTGGATATTTCCCCAGAAAGCAGATCATGAAGTTCAGACCTGTCAGATTAATATATAATACTATAGATTTTACATGGACAAAACATTTCTAAGCTTTTGTTATTAGTGACTAGAAAATTTAAGGAAATGTGTTATACAGTGCCAACTATCACATAAGAAAAGGTATTTTCTTATGAAAAACTTGTACGGAAGCTTCAGAAAAGCACGTAAAGATTATAAATGATCATATAGAGTATGAAAAAAATCATCAATTGAAAAATATTTATTCCAATTTAAAAGACAGTCTTTCAATTAAGATACTTTAAACACTAAATTGTTCTAGTTACAATGATAAAATATACTGTCTAAACAGTTTAAACTATGCACAAAAGCCTAAACAGGTGATAATCAACTAAGAAAAGAGGCAGTTACAGACATAGCACATAATTCTTATGCATTTACATATGTCACACCTAAACATTCATATTTACACACATAGCACTCAAATCTTTAATATCACATCGCACTACTACAATTTTTAAAAGTAAAATCCACCTTCTCATGCATAGAATTAAAGAACTAAAGTGCTCTGTATATAAATATATAAAAATTGAGTGCTACGTATGTAAATTTCCCCCAAGAAAAACAAAGAACAAGAAATGAAAAGCTTTTAATTATCAAAGAATCTATTTTTACCAGTTAAAGATAGCCAAGAAAACTTACTCCATAACAATATATACATAATCATCATCTTCAAATGAATTATAGAAGTGGACTACATTCTCATGGCCTTTCAGGGCTTGGAGTATCTTCACTTCACGCTTTACATCCTCAACGGCAATTGGATGAATCATCTGTGGTACAAACAAAACCCTAAATGCATTATTTATCACCAAAACACACGAAGTAATCACAGATGAAAATTAATCTATATATATATATATATATATATATATAGACACACACACACACACACACACACACACACATTAATTTTCATCTGTGATTTTAATCAGAAGGAAAAAAAATGACCTCCAAGGATATATACATGTTAAGATTGTTTTTTTTTCTTTTCTCATCAAAGCTTCAAGGATAGTACAATTTCAATATTTCAATAACTAAGTACAGGAGATCGCCTTCTTTAGTAAGTCTATCAAGAATAACAAATGCTATATCTTATAAGAATACTTTGTCTTATCAATTTTCATGAGCAAGAATGATTAGAACTTTGATTGAAATCTGTGATAACATAACATTCTTTAGTAAATGCAGCCAATTATGAAATCCAAATTAAGTGCAAAATGGGTGCTTAAAATGCTTCAGGCCCTCTTTGATCCGGAAAAATCTGATTGAAACAATGTTTCAGATAGGGATGTCGGAAACGAAGATCAAGTCATCATGAGTCCAAACGTAAAAAGAGGATTTACATACATACCACTCGATTCATATGTATTCACATATCTAACACCTAAACTTCAATTTTACATACAAGCCACCTTCCCTATGCATGAAAAGGTGTACTTCAATTTTTAAAAATTAAAATGGTGGTATTTTTATGTGATATGAAAGATTTGGTTGGCATAAATGTAAAATTAAAATTTGGCTGTTAGATATATAAATACATGGGAATTGGGTGGTACATATGTAAATGTCCCAAAGTAGAAAAATGGATCATCAATCAGTTGCTTAATGACCAGGATCATGTGGCAAAAATTTTGAAACATTGAAGGTCGATACAGGTCAGGAGGATAAAGATGAAATTTAAAATTTGAACTTATTTAGGATAAGTGACACTAAATTCAAGACAACAAAAGTCCTCATCATGTCTTTTTAAGTTACTTGTAAATTACATCCAAATTCAAAACTAAGCGAACAACATTTGGAATTTGAAAGGAGAGGGGTTAGGCTAGTGAAATGGAATGTGAAGGATTTGTTGGAAATCATTGATTCGTGCCTTTAAATGTGCCTCCATTGAATTTGAATTTTAAATGGCCGGCCAACTCATGCTTGAGTAAATACTGATCCATCAGTCAACTTCTAATTACCTCCTAACTAAGTCCTGACTAATTTTTTAAATTTAAAATTACAAAAATGATTGACTATTTCAGGCAAGATGTTAGAACTTGATTAAGGATGTAGTAATTGTTTTATATAATAATTAATAATTTAAATCAACACGTTTATGTTTTGGATTTAAATTTCAATTTTGCTCCATTTGTGGAGTTAGTTTTAAGAGGATAAGATTGTTCCAAATAGTGGAGTTAGGGGTAGAGTTATTTATAATTTGATGGAGTTATTTTAGGAAAAGAGAAGGCTCTATACTTTCATACCAATTATGATCCAAAATTGGAATGAAGGGTTTTAGTGAACCTCCTCTAAATTGAAATATTAATGATCTTAAGTTAAAGTGATCCATCTTTAAATCTAGATCAAGATGTTTTAATTGTTTTATGCAAAACTAAATATGTAGGCTAGATCTGGTGTTCCAATTCCAAACAATGATTTAATACTAAGAGTTTGTCATCTAACACTCCTATTAGTGGTTCTAGATGTTATGAGCAAATGCTTTAAAGATAAACTTTGATTCTGCATAGTCATTGCCAATTAAGTGAACGAATGTTCTACTTCAATACCAATTATAATCCAAAAGTGGAATGAAGGGTTTTAGTGAACCTCATACACTAAATATATTGTAGTTACAACGGAAGATTTCATAAGTAGAATGCACTTTGAACTGGATCAAGCGATGTTTCCCCCCTTTAAGGGGGCAATATACTCTCAGATCCTTCATGGACCTTAATTGCAGATGATGCAGTTCGCCATTCCGGTGAAAAAGGGGAAAAAAAATCTGATAATTAGTTTCAAAAAAGAGTAGCCAAATAAATTTCCCAAACATGTCCAGGAGATGAAAAATCAATGCCGGAGACAAGATCTAAACAAATTTTCATTGCCATCAAAATATAAAGACACGTAAAGGTCAAACCAAAGATCAAATGAATCGCAGAAAGAGGAAGAACCAATATGTTCGAATTACCTTAGCCTTCTCGATCCTCTTGACCGCTACTCTATCTCCATTGGCCCTGTTAGTCGCGACGAAGGTATACCCAAATTGGCCATGACCTAAGAGCTTCCCAATCGCATAACGGCTATCAAAATCCTTCGCGTAACCGAAATCCGTCCTCTTCCCATAGGGCACGATTCCGCTTAGCCTCTTCTTATGCCCGGCACCGGTCACCTTCTCCCTCTCCCTCTCCCTCTCCCTCCCCCTCCCCTTCCCCTCCTGCTCGTGCGGATTATCATCAGATAACTCGGGCTGTTTCTGAGGATGCTGGCTATGCTCGTCGGTTCCCTGTCCAGCATTCGTAGGAGGAAGAGCCAACTGGCGGATGCCCGCGGTGCCGGCGCCAACTGTTGCCTTGCCGGCAATCGAAAAACAGGAGCCCATCCTCTGCCACCCCAGAACTCGGGAAGTGAGAGACTATCATCAATCTATATATGNCGACTCTGAAGTGGTCTTTGACACTTCATAGCCATTTGACAGTCGCTCATGGAAATGAGCAGGCCATTGGTCAGGGTACCATGCCTGACCTCCTTAGTTGTGCTTTTTATCAGCCCCCTATTGTCTCGGGGCATCTAATTGTCTTCATATCATGGCCGAGCGAAAGAATGCAATTCTTCCCTTAGTCTCCATCTATGTTATCTTAGGGTCTTCTTCAAACGACTGGTGGCTGATTATGCCCTAACAAACAAAAGGGTGGAGTTGTACTCTTCAGCTAAAATGCAATTGTTGGCCACTTCCAACAATTTGGTTAGGATCTTCTATTACTGAAGACCTAGAGTGTTGTAGAAGGGTCCCTTGTTCAGCCCTTAAACTAAGGCGGTGTGTGCTACTGCAGGTTTCAGATCCTGCACTTCCAACATCTCCTTCTGAAAATATATGAAAAAAATGTGCGTAGGCTCTCCTTTTTCCTCTGCTTGATCTGCAACAAAGCTTAGAAAAAGAGGTGACATTAGAAGCTCTTCGGTGGTGAACTATGCCGCGAACATCTTCTTGAAGTCAGTGAAGGAGGTGACTACTCCAGTTGATAGTTTGTTGATTAACTTGAGGGTTGACTCCTCAATGTAGTGAAAAAGAGGTGACATTTCAAAACTTCAGTGATCCTTAGCAAGCAGACGATCGACTCAAATGAAGCAGTATGGTCAGTCAGATTAATCTGACCTTTGTAGGATTCCATCGACGATATCTTGAACTTCTCAGGGGATAATTCTGAATCACTGTCTATCTAGTGACATTGACCTGCTCTGGTACTGGGAGTCTCATACTCTTTCAAGGATTGACTCATCCTTCGGTTGTTGTGCGCTGACACTTCCTCTCTGGGTTTACGCTCCCTTCTCCCTGATACCACTTCTTGAATGGCCTCCAACATATGACCTATCATCCGATCCTTCAACTCTTGGATCAGTTGCTTCACAAACTCCCTAGTGCACTCCATGTTAGCAGTTTTTCTTCGGTGTGTTTCTTCTCCTTGTTGTGTTCCTTTTGTTGTAGCAAGCATGATCCACACTTACTGCACTTTTTAAGATGTTGAATATGAGTTTATCCTGTGGATCACACCCAAGGAATAGCTAGTAGAATATGTGAGAGAGAGTGTGTGTGTGTGCACAATAATGAATGGATTCTTTGATGATCGATTAGCCTATACAGTAGAAATGAGCCCAATACTTATAGCAAATGGGGGTATAATGTGGATAATTACCCGTTAACCTCTGCTTTAAAGGGGGTTACAAGTTATTGTAGGTATTTACATAAATAAGCCTATGGCTCAGCTACCTTATCGTTCGGTCGGCCGAAATTGGTGATCCTTGGGTTGACAGGATTCTTTCAACTAATTATGCTTAGTTGGCATTGTCGATCAACTATGGTTGATCTTTGATCATCCAGACTTCGCTCGATCGACCGAGTCAATCAATCAACTGCTTGGGTTCGATCGTCAACTATTAACATCTTGATGAGGAGCTTCTGTCGTTGGAATGTGACTAAACTGTGGGGCAGAGAGTGAATTGTCATAATCTAACAGGTAGCTCGCCCCTTGACAAGAGATCATTTTTTGGGTTTTCACAGTGTATCACGATGGAACCTTCAGCCTTCTGAAGAACCTTGGAGGTTCTTGTGAGGCGACTGGTGACGTTGGGATGAGAGTCGATCTTATGTTTTCTTTCAGCTTAATAGATCTTGGTCTCTAACTCGAATGGCCTTCGTTCGGCTAACTTCGAGTCCTTACTCAAAGGGGTTATATAATCAAGTCATTAGTCTTCCGGTGATGTGACCTTCAATTTTTCTTTTGTGGGTCATCCTTCACTGCACTATTGTCACTTGGTCGTTAAATTTCCTCGAGAATCTTTTTGACGCATTTCTAATATATATATATATATATATANTAGTGGACATGGTCCTCCCTAGAAAGACTCCATGAGAGCAAGTGGTTGACAGAGTCTCCACTCAAAGACCTCGAAAGACTACAAGTCTCAGAAGGCACAGGTACATCATAGACCTCAGAAGGCTACAAGCCTCAGAAGACACATGTACACTCAAAGACCATAGAAAACTAAAAGCCTCAGAAGGCACATGTACATCAAAGACCTCAGAGGGATACAAGCCTCAGAAGACACAAGTGCATAAAATTTCTTAGAAGCTACGAGCCTCGGAAGGTATCAGTTCATTTCAAGCTCCTATAAGGCATAAGCTCGACAGAGAATAACCTCGGAAGACAAGAGCCTCAAAAAGTACACGATTCATCGTTTTATAAAATATGTGCTAACTTTAATTACATAATTTTGTATAATTAAGAAGCCACAACAATCGTGGAAGCAATAAAAAAATATATTATTATCATATACAATAATCACATCAGATGATTAAAAAGGCTACAAATACCAACATATACTTGTACAAGGGCTACAACAAATCAGTTCATCTTCAATTAAAGTTGGCATCGTCTTCTTAAAATTTCAGTACTTATGATGATCGTCAAAGGTTCTCCAGATATTGCCACCACATAAGAATGAAAATCTGCCTCATGGCGCGGTGAGAAAACTACAACGTTTCTTCATCACTTTAGAACGTGCAAGAGCGGCTTGAGAATCTCCTCTAGAATACACGACATCAAGAAAGAAGATCTCGTTGCTTGCCTGCTACGCAAGATGGGGATGACTTTCATCTTTACCGCAATGAAAAAGAAGATCTCGTTATTTGTCTGCTATGCAAGGCAAAAACAACTTTTCTTTTCATCGCAACGCTACACTGCAATTCACCGCCACAACGCGTTGTGTCGCTGAGACACCCCGCCACAACGCTCCGCCGTAACACTTTTCTGCAATGTTTCGCAGCAACGTTTTTCCACAACACTTCGCCGCAACATTTCTCCGCAACACTTCGCCGCAACTTTTCTCTGTAACTCTCGGGCGCAACTCTTTGTCGCAACTCTGCGCTGCAACTCTCCATTGCAACTCTTCGTATCACCGCAACTCTTTTATTCGTAGTAACTCTTCTCGGCAATGCATGCAACTTTCTCCTTGTTCTCACTTATGATTCTTCTCCTAATCCAAGACCTCTATGTATATGTACGATATGAGACATAACATTAAGAAAAAAACAGCTGACCATTAAAAAAAATGACAACTCATTAAAAAAAAGCAACAGTTCATTAAAAAAATACTACCCATTAAAAAAATGGCATTTCATTAAGAAAAAAAACTGCTACTCATAAGAAAGACAACTCTTCATTAAAAATAATAATAATAAATAAAAATAATCAAAATTCATGATTTTGAGCAGTTTTTTACCATTCAAATTCCTCTAATTTGGAAGGATTGTCAAAGAATATATATATATATATATATATATATATATATATATATATATATATATATATATATATATATATATATATATATCTCTCTC
>JXCR01145932.1:355306-370590 GCA_002079205.1 Phalaenopsis hybrid cultivar
TATATATATATATATATATATATATAGATGAAATGTCCTTCAATTCACGCAGGCCACCATTAACTTTAAAGAAAAATATGATCTAGGACCAATTTGAAACAACTATTAATAGTCCGGGACTAAATTGAACATTCTAAAACTTTTGGACTAAATTTGACACTTCTTCATAGTCAAGGGACTATTTTGGGCATTTACATACATACCACCCAATTCATATGTATTTACATATCTAACACCTAAAGTTTGCTTTTTAACATTTACACCAGCAAACCCTTTCATATCAAATCAAAAGTAGCATCAATTTTTAACTATTAAAATGTGAAATCAGAATTTAGTGGTATGTATGTAAATTTTCCGAAAAAATATTAAAATCATTTGTTGTAAAATCTATGATAAAATTAGAAAACATTAAACTGTTTTTTACTTATAATCAGAGAATAATTATCATAGACAGTTGAAAAAAAATTCCCCTAATAAATATGATGATTTTACATATGAAATTTAAATTTATGAAGATATTTGCAGTGTAAAATACGACAGAAAAGAAAAGGACGCTACTTTTTTTTTGAGATATTTCATGCGACTTCTTATATGTTTCCACCACTACAGAATACATTCAATCCCAAGTGTTGATTTTGAAGCAAATTAGATCAGGATATGTTGAACCTTCTTTAGGGGCATTTACATACATAGCACCCAATTCCTACGCATTTACATATCTAATACCAAAATTTTGCTTTATACATTTAAACCACCCAAATCTTTCATATCAAATGAAAAATACCATCAATTTAACTTTTAAAAAGTGAAAAACACATTTTCATACATAGATAAGGTGGAAAGTATGTAACAAATGAAGTTTTAAGTGTTAGACATGTAAATACATAAGGGTTGAGTTCCTAATAGAGATCTTTAAGAAAATTAAAGGATTAAGATTTTTGTGCCATTCTAAAATGAAACTATATAAAACAAGATTAATAAGTTCCAGGTTAAAAGATACCATTCTGAGTTCCTCAGGAGTAATATATCCATCTCTGTCTACATCAAATTTATCAAAAGCAGCTTTAGAGCGCATATTCCACCTGTCAGAGTCATGTTCTTCTAACTGATGAACATGCAAAGCTGCTGCAACAAATTCAGAGAAATCCACCAATCCATCTGTGTTGCTATCGATCTGCTCCAANTATGGCATCTCTCTCTCTCTCTCTCTCTAGACACACATACGCCGTGCGCGAACACACGCAAGGAACTTGTGCATCTATCCACATTTAAGACCTTAAAAAGATGACACTAAATTGATATTCACTCACATGTAAAAGTAAACTCATAAATGTGCTCAACTACTATCTAAAGGTGTGTGACTTTAGATAGAATNATGCGCGAACACACGCAAGGAACCTGTGCATCTATCCACATTTAAGACCTTAAAAAGATGATACTAAATTGATATTCACTCACATGTAAAAGTAAACTCATAAATGTGCTCAACTACTATGTAAAGGTGTGTGACTTTAGATAGAATTCTTACGTCAAACAAAAAGCTAAGAAAGTCCACATAAATAAAAAAATGTCCCATATCCAAAAAAAATATAGGTTAATGAATCAATCCGTGATAGAAGGAATGGACAACGACAACTTACAGCTTGAAGAATCTCTNATAGAATTCTTACGTCAAGCAAAAAGCTAAGAAAGTCCACATAAATAAAAAAATGTCCCATATCCAAATAAAATATAGGTTAATGAATCAATCCGTGATAGAAGACATGGAGAACGACAACTTACAGCTTGAAGAATCTCTAAAGCACGTGAATCTTTCATTCTCCATGGAAGATCTTTTGCAAGAGCCTACAGAGAGATTAACAGAACTCAGCCAATAACCCAAACAATAGGAGGAATTCAAGTATGGTGAGAGTGAAATAGAAAAAAGTAAAAAAATTTTAAAAAAATAGATGACTTCACATTTACAGAAATAACCAAAAACAGCATTTTAAATGCAATGGTTCGCCCACAAGAATTTGATAATATAATAAGCATCTAAAAGGTGATAAATAACCAGCCCCAAGTTTAAATCTTGAACAAGAAATAATAAAATTAAATCAAATTTGAAGGTAAGGACCATTTCAAAAGCTCATATATAGTCAAATAAAATATAATAGGAAGATTTACATACATTCCACTCAATTCTTATGTATTTACATATCTAACACTTAAACTTTAATTTTTACATACATATACCACCTTACTTATGCAAGAAAAGATGTATTTCACTTTTTTTAAAATTACAATGGTGATATTTTTTATATGATATAAAAAATTTGGGTGGTATAAATGTAAGTAAAATGAATCTGTTACATATGTAAATACAAAGTAATTGGGTTGTATGCATGCAAATGCCCCAACGAAATGTCATTCGCAGCATCTCAAATTGTATGATAAGGCTTACTTGTCTCATTTCTTCTAGACTTATAGCGCCNAAACTTTAATTTTTACATACATATACCACCTTACTTATGCATGAAAAGATGTATTTCACTTTTTTTAAAATTACAATGGTGATATTATTTATATGATATAAAAAATTTGGGTGGTATAAATGTAAGTAAAATGAATTTGTTACATATGTAAATACAAAGTAATTGGGTTGTATGCATGCAAATGCCCCAACAAAATGTCATTCGCAGCATCTCAAATTGTATGATAAGGCTTACTTGTCTCATTTCTTCTAGACTTATAGCGCCATTTTTATCAACATCTATTGCATCAAACTGGTCTCGTAAGTCGGCAAGTTCATTTTCATTTAGCGTGCTTGCTAGAGCCTGTTTAAATCATGAGTAAAGAATCCTCAGAATTTATAAAGCTTAATATGTGCAATAATGATGACAATTTGTTACCCTTAGAGCAAACTGCTTTAAACGGCTGTATTTTACAAATCGCCGCATATTAGATAAAACAGAAATATCCAAAGGAATTTCCTTTGCATCTCCCCCTTCTCTCACCCATGGGTGTGCTGCATTCAAAAAGAAATAAAGAAATAGTATAATTCAGAATTGCCATGTAAAGGAGGTTGAACTCTTGAAATTGCTAATTATAAACAAGAACAAAAAAAAAATGCTATGAGAAAAAAATTAGAACCACATAATCAGTGAGATTTGTCAGAGAAATGCCAACATATATCTGGTATTATTAAAAGCTTGTTTGGAATCAATTTTACTTTATTGTATTCTTTTTTTTTTTAAAACATACTTGTTTAGCATGTTTTTTCATGTTATTATTTTTTATTTTCAAAAAACAGATTAACATATTTTTANCTTATTTTATTCTTTTTTTTTTTTTAAACATACTTGTTTAGCATGTTTTTTCATGTTATTATTTTTTATTTTCAAAAAACAGATTAACATATTTTTAAAAACACTAAAAAAAACTTAGGTATTTTGAATACTTTAAAAATAACCATATTTTAATCAAATAGTAAAACATGTTTTGTTTCAAATCAAAATGTAAACAAAAGAAAACAAAATAAAAAAATAAAAACCAAAGTGAACCCAAAAAACTCATTTGGATTTAGGGGCATTTGGGGTTACTTTCATTTTATGTTTTTCATTTATTATTTTTGTTTTAATTTTTTATATTTTGATTTAAATTAAAACATGTTTGATTAAAGAAATTATTTTTAAAAACACGCAAAATATTTGAAATGTGTTTTGAGTTTTTTAAAAATAAATTGATTTATTTTTAAAATGAAAAATAAAAATAAATAAAACTTATACCAATCAAACATGTTTTCAAAAACAAAAGCAAAAATATAAACATAAAAAGGAAACAAAAGTGACGCCAAAGAGGCCCTTATTCATGAACTTTCTTGAAGGTCAGAATGTCCTATAGAATCGATAATTTCCAAAAAATGGAAACGTACATAAAGCTTGGGCGGCGGTCAATCTAGCATGAGGATCTTTTACGAGCAACTTTTGAACAAAATCTTTTGCACTGGCGCTTATGTTAGGCCAGGGCTTCCTTTTAAAATCAGGTTTGTTTTTCAAAACCTGAAAACAAAACAGAAAAGAAGTATTCTCATTGTCATGAATAATATATAAAATATTAGCATTATTAGTATCAAGTACGACTTAGAAAATACTGAAATAAAGAAGAGAAAATTAAACATTCATCTCCATCTTCATGAAATTTGCAAATTATGGGATAATCATGGGAACAAGAAGGAAAATATTCAATGGAGCATAAGCAGTGAATTACGGATGTAAAAGCCGTTTTCATTACAGCACGAAAATTCATCAGCTAAGATTAGTTGATGTTCCAGAGTATCAAGCCAAAACCCAAAAGTGAATTTTAAGATTATTTTGAGGCTGTTTGGTTCCCTGAATTTGCGGTGTAAAGTAAATGAGATGCAAAGATTTTCAAATTTTCAACTTTGGTTGACTGAAAACGGAATACAATGTAAAATACTGAAATAAAGAAGAGAAAATTAAACATTCATCTCCATCTTCATGAAATTTGCAAATTATGGGATAACCATGGGAACAAGAAGGAAAATATTCAATGGAGCATAAGCAATGAATTACGGATGTAAAAGCCGTTTTCATTACAGCACGAAAATTCATCAGCTAAGATTAGTTGATGTTCCAGAGTATCAAGCCAAAACCCAAAAGTGAATTTTAAGATTATTTTGAGGCTGTTTGGTTCCCTGAAGTTGTGGTGTAAAGTAAATGAGATGCAAAGATTTTCAAATTTTCAACTTTGGTTGACTGAAAACGGAATACAATGTAAAATTTTGATGAATTTGATATTCAACCAAAAGTTCAAAACTTGTGTGCCATGAATTTATTAGATTTGATTTTCAAATACACTGTAAACTATAGCTTGTTGTAGTCGCCTTCATTGTTGAGCATGTTTTATATTGATTTTATTTTTCTTCAATCCAAAAATAAAAAAAAATAAACTCTTGTGTACTTTACACCAAAGCAACAAATTCAAAGTATTTCAAATATACTACATTCTATAATTTTTTTACCCTGCATTCATTCCTTTTCCAAAAAGCCCCCCCGGAAGTTAAATTTTCAAAAGTTCTGAGAATTAAGATATCAGAAAGGAAAAGTAAGCTTGAAGTTCGCTTTGCGAGATTAGGAACCGTCACAACATTTGCGGCGATAAAATATTGAGAAAATCATTACCATTAAAAATATGTAACAAAAAGGAATTTATAATAGATAATTGACCTGGACAAAGAGAAATGCAATGGAATATATGATTAGCATAATAGAGAGAAGAGGCGCAGAAAATTGAGAAGTAAATGAGTCGTTCTTCTACTCCATATCAGTAATTTACTACAAGAAATTGTATGATACAGAAATTTATAACAGAGGAAGCATTGAAAATGATATTCTGCTGTCACTGATTAATTGTATTTTTAAGAGATTTATTTGGCAAACAAAAATATACTTGTTCGAAGCTGTTCAAGCATGCTTTTGATAGTTTCTGATCATTTTTGTGCTTTAAAGTTATTTATTTAAAAATGAAGATTTACATACATTCCACTCAATGCATTTACATATCTAACAAAAAAACTCCAATTTTTACATACATGTCGCCTTACATGTATACATGAAAATATGCACGCATTTCAATTTTAAAAAGTTAAAATAGTGGTATTTTTATGTGAAATGAAATATTTAGGAGGTATAAATGTAAAAAATAAATTTAGGTTACATACGTACATACATAGGAATTGGTTGGTATGTAAGTAGACTTAGCCAATCATGGAAAATGACTCGAACATAAAATTTTGTATAGCATAACAGAAGTACAACAAAAATGTTGTCAACATTTACCTCCTTGAAAATCCCATCCTCAGTTCTATCCCAAAATGGGCGACGCCCACATAACAAAATGTAAGTGATGACTCCTATACTCCAAACATCCGATTCGGGTCCGGATTTGCGTTTCAGTACCTCAGGAGCAACATAGTAAGCGCTACCGACAATGTCATGAAATCTCTTTCCTGCAAAATGCCAGTTCTCAAGGATAAATTAAGTATTCTTCAAGCATCTTAATAGTCATAAGGAAGTGTTACATATAAACCACTCAATTCCAATGTATTTACATATCTAACACCAAAAATTCAATTTTTAAATGCATGCCAACATATCTATGCATGAAAAGGTGTATTCCACCTTTTAAAAAATAAAATAGTAGCATTTCTGTTGTGATACGAAAGTTTGGTTGGTATACATGTAAAAAATATAGTTTAGGTTTCAAGATATGTAAATACATAGGAATTGAGTGGTATGTATGTAAATGCCCCTAGTCATAAACATACTATAGTTCAAAAGAAATTAATATAAACCTGGCTTTATAAAATCTGAGAGGCCAAAGTCGGTAGCCTTAAGAGGAGAGTCCTCTTTGGTTGATTTCAAAAGAAAGTTCTGCGTGAAAAACAGAAGATGCTAGAATGTTAACCAAAATTTATTGGGAAATTTACATACATAGCACACAAGACTTATGCATTTATATATCTAACACGTAAACTTCCATATTTACAAGAACTTTGGTGTTTTAAACCTATGCATGAAAAGGGATATTTGACTTTTGAAAAGTGATGATAGTGCAATTTTTTTATGTGGTATTAAAAATTTGAGTGTTGTGTGTTTGAATATGTGCTGAAAACAAATTTTGGGAAAAAAGTTATGTTTTTTTTCATTATTCACATGTAAGGTAGATATATAGGGAAACCGGTCCCTCTTAATTTACAAACTTACCAAATATATTTACTCTAAATTTGGAAAGTAAATAATTTTGAAATAAACATGAATGGGAATAGAATAAAACTAATCAAAGAGTTTCTAAAATTGTCTCCAATTAGACTCTCCAAGATCTAGGAGGTGGTTGGCCGACCCAACTTCCTGGTATTCCACACTCCCCCTGAAGCCGGGTCATAGATATTGTAGAGACCAAG
Organism: Phalaenopsis hybrid cultivar; assembly: GCA_002079205.1. NCBI lineage: Eukaryota > Viridiplantae > Streptophyta > Magnoliopsida > Asparagales > Orchidaceae > Phalaenopsis > Phalaenopsis hybrid cultivar. Next base: position 362,271 of record JXCR01145932.1, read on the forward strand.
CTTGGTATTGAACTCAGAGAAGTTGCTTAAAGGAAGAGCTTTGGTGAGGACATCAACAATTTTGTTGGTTGGTGAGGATGTAGCTTAGTTGTATAATTCCATGATTAACTTTTTCAAAGATAATGCGTCTATCAATTTTAATGGGTTAGGTCATGTCATGATGCATGAGATTTTTGGCAATACTAATGGTTGTTTGACTGTCACAAAACATTTATGAAAAATTTAGATACATAGAACCCAATTTTATGTATTTACTAATCTCACACCAAAACTTTGATTTTTACATGGTAAGCAACCTAAACTATGTATGAAAAGGTGCATTACACTATGTCCACATTTTCATATATGGGGAAATATGCTTACCATGTAAAAATCAAAATTTGGGTATAAGATAAGTAAATACATAAGAAATGGGGGCAATGTATGTAAATTCCCCAATATTTATATTTCCCTAATAGAGGTACAACGAAATTCCCTTAACAATTTCTGAATCAATATCCCTTCACAGCAATTTTTGAATCCATATCCCTTCACAGATTCCCAAGATGAGTGTCCTATACTCTGATTATGAACTGCTTCTAGAAATAACAACTTATTTTTTACTTCTCCATGTAACCGGATTCATACATAGGAGCAATAACCTATGGTGGACTTTCTGTTAGTAAGCTCACCAGCCCAGCTTGCGCCATTGTAAACTTCTACCTCTTTGTTTTTTTTGTTTTCTAAAAAATTAATCCATAACCTAGAGTTTTCTAGAGAAACCTCAGAATCATGTACACCAACTCTAAATGCTCTTCATATGGGTTATTCATGTGTTGGCTCACAATACTAACAAAGTAGGTAATATATGGCCTAGTATGTGACAGATATACAAGTTTACCTACCAATCATTGGTATATTTCCTTATCAACAAGTATACTTTCTTCTCCCTTGTTAGACTTCTTGTTGTGATCTATTAAAATATCAATAGATTTGCATCCAATCATCCATGTTTTCTTTAGTAGATCTAGAATGTATTTCCTCACTGATAAAGCAATACCTTTTCTTGGACCTTGTTATCTCTATACCTAGAAAATATCTCATGCTTCTTAGGTCTTTGATTTCANTGGCCGACCCAACTTCCTGGTATTCCACACTCCCCCTGAAGCCGGGTCATAGATATTGTAGAGACCAAGCTTGGTATTGAACTCAGAGAAGTTGCTTAAAGGAAGAGCTTTGGTGAGGACATCAACAATTTTGTTGGTTGGTGAGAATGTAGCTTAGTTGTATAATTCCATGATTAACTTTTTCAAAGATAATGCGTCTATCAATTTTAATGGGTTAGNTTTGGTATTGAACTCAGAGAAGTTGCTTAAAGGAAGAGCTTTGGTGAGGACATCAACAATTTGTTGGTTGGTGAGGATGTAGCTTAGTTGTATAATTCCATGATTAACTTTTTCAAAGATAATGCGTCTATCAATTTTAATGGGTTAGNTGAATGAATTTCATGAATCTGCACACTATCAAGATTAGATCCAAATGCTCTATAAGCTAAAATGGTTTCTCATAAGTTATATACTCCTAAATTGGGTAGATCTCAATTCAAAAAGATATTTTATGTCAAGTTGATGAAGCTTCCATTCCTCGTTAACTACTACTGAAAGGAGAACTATAATAGTGTTCAGTTTGGCAACTGACACGAAAAATCTCCTGATAGTCGATCTCATAGGCTTGAGCAAATTCTTTTGCAAAAGTCTGGTTTCGGATCTCTCAATACCACATCAACTTTGTATATTCGATGTTGAACACCCATTTGCATCCAACTGACTTCTTATCCTGAGAGAGTTAGTAAGAATCCACGTGTCATTATAATTTTGTGCTAGAATCTCCTCTTCACATGTTTTCCTCCATTATGGATTTTCATGAGCTTAATGAATGAATTTCATGAATCTGCACACTATCAAGATTAGATCCAAACGCTCTATAAGCAAAGAATAGTTTCTCATAAGCTATATACTCCTGAATTAGATATCTAGTATAACTTTCCTTGCCATTAGCACCAAAAGAGGACGCAAATAACTCATAATTACTAAACTCCTTACCCAAGATTTCAGGTAAACACAAACTCGGATTTTAGTTTGAGCAGTTTTAACTTTGCAAGTTGTCTCCATCTACTCAATGTTTCTCTTCCTCATTGTGTACACACGAAGTTCTTTGTCATGGACTTCAGATTGGGTTGGTTGGACATCCTCAATCAGGATAAGAGGACTGGGAGGGTTAGATGGAAGAGGATCAGGTTGTGAGCCCCTGTAGGTTTCATCAAGTGTTCCATAATTGATGGTCATTTGCATTGTCCTCCTGAACATCATATTAGGGATAATACGAATGATTTTCAAAAAATATAACATCCATGGAGTTGTAATATTTTCTGGTAACAGATGAGTAAGACATATACTCCTTTTTGTTTGAGGCATACCTAAGATAAATATTTGATAGATTTAGGGTCAAGGTTTGTGCGATTTGGGAAATATATGTGAATAATGAATACACACCAAAAATTTTTAAGTGGTATAGTAAAGAGAATGCTTTAGTGTGAGGATAAGTATCCATCAAAATAATAAGTTGTGTTTTGAGTTTAAATATTGGATCAGTCATTCAATTGATAAGATATGCTGTAGTAAGAACTGTTGCCCACCAAAAATATTTTGAAATTCAATGAAAAATCATAATTGAGCAAGATACCTCAAGAAGATGTTTGTTCTTTCTCTCAGTTATCCCATTTTATTGTGGGATACCAATATTTGAACTCACATGGATGATTCCATTTTTTGAAAGATAGGATCCAAGGATGGAGTTGAAATATTCATTTGCATTATCAATTTTGATGGTCTAAAATTTGAATTAAAATTGAGTTTGAATCATGTCATGGAAGGTTTAGAAGATTTTACTTGTTTTATAATTCTCTTTCATTATGAATGCTCAAGTAGTTCTAATATGATCGTCAATAAATGAGAAACCGTCTAGCTCCACTTAGGATTTTCACCTTTAAATGTCCCAAATGTCACTGTGGATAATGAAAAAAAGTGTGAGGGTTTGTACTAGATCATACTTTTAATGTGTTTGGTAAGTTGGCCAATCTCACATTGATAAGAATTAGATTTTTTTAATTTAAAAACAATTGAGGATACAACTTTGCAACATCATTGAAATTAAGATGACCAAGACAACAATGTCATAACATGACCTATTTTTCGATAAACATAGATTCAACACACTCAAATTTGAGAGAAAAATAGAGATGAGATCATTTGTATGTTTGAAGATAGACTCTTCTTGAATGGGTATAAGCCTTGATGTATTTCAACACTGTTAATTATCTTTCTCGAATCCATCACCTGAAATTCATAAAACTTTTCAAGAAATTTAGTTATATATTTCATATCATAAGTAAGTTTATTGATTAAAGTTAGATTACAATCCAACTATAGAACATATAAAATAGATGAAATAGTAATATCATCAGAAAATTTCATATCTCCTTTTCTAATAATTTTTTTTGTGTGATTCATCTGCAAGTCTAATAGATCAAGATATAGAAGTCTCTCAACGGTTGACTAGAACATTGATATCTCCACTCATATATGATCAGGTGATCCAATGTATGAAACTTTCTTTACTGGCAAGATGCGAGAATGATATATTACCTTGGTGTGTCATAAGACTGGTGGTGCGTTGTTCTGAATTGCTCCCAAGAAGGGTATTAAAAACACCAAGTTGTTTCATAATGAGCAGATCGATAGACGCTTCGGATGTGGTAGCAACGTTAGCTTTGTTTTTTTGATCTTTCCTTCCATATCCAGGTTTCCAATCTGCAAGCTTTCCATGGAGTTTCCAACACTTATCTTTGATATAACCAAATTTCTTATAATAGTCACACGTGGGATGATTCTTCTTAAGCTTTGCATGATAGGAAAAATTATTGGTGTACAGGGTCAAGTTTTCAGTAATTGGTTAACCCCGATTTTCAATCAACATTAGTTTCTTTCTGCTCTCTTTGCTCTTGAATTCAACAAAAGCTTCATGTGTAGATGAAAGCGGTTTTCTTCCAATAATCTTTCATCTCACTTCATCCAGTTCCTTAGTCCGACTACAAATTTGACAGTCCTCATCTTCTCAATGATGGACTTAACATCATGGCATCATATGGTTTCCAAAACATATCTCNAATAATCTTTCATCTCACTTCATCGAGTTCCTTAGTCCGACTACGAATTTGACAGTCCTCATCTTCTCAATGATGGACTTAACATCATGGCATCATATGGTTTCCAAAACATATCTCAAGTACAACTAATTGTATCCAATACTATCTTAAGGTATTACAGCATTGGGAGACGCTTAGCTCTCCTTGACAAAGAGCGTGAAGTTTGGTTTCAATCTCAAATAATTTGTAGTATTCTTGGTGCTGGAATATGTTATTTCTTGCAACCTCCCACAATTATTTGACAGTTTTGAAGAGTAAAAAATTTTCCCCCACTTCGATGATCATTGAGTTGACTAGTCATGACACAATCATATGGTCTTAAATCTTCCATGTGTAGATCGACTACTGCGGGAAAGGAGCATGTTGTTCCTGTTGTTGCTGTTGAGAACTTAGGAGGTTTATCGATAAGGGCCTGCAATAGGGATGCTTCACGCTGCAGGGAGAATTTGGTAGCAATAGCTGAACAGAGAAGGTTTCCGCATGAAGAATACTGTGGGGGAGCGCCTGCAGTAGAGAGAATGTAGGTTGCAGGGACGATTCCGACGGCACAAGTGAATAGAGAAGGATCTACAAGAAGAGTATTGGCTGCAGGGAAGACCAGGTGAGGGCTTGCAACTTATAGAAAGTGTTATATGTTAGAAAAAGGAGATTTATGGCGAGCCTGTAAACTGACAGAAGAGAATGAAGGGGTTTCAACAGTAGGAAAGTTAAGATTTTATTCAGGTTTCTGATACCATGTTGAGAACAATCTTTTGGAGGAAATTTTTTTTTTTTCATTATTCACATGTAAGTTATAAACTTATCAAATATGTCTAATTTATATTTGGAAAGGAAATAATTCTGAAACAAACATAAAGAAACAAAAATAGAAAGAGAATAAAAATAAACAAAGGGTCTCTAGAGTTGTTTCCAATTAGATTTCCCAAGATTTATGTTCTGGCTTCTCACAATATGAAATTATAGGCGTAAGATATAAAAAATAAGAATTGTGTGGTATATGTAAATGTCCCTAATTTATTTTCAGCCAAAATCTTCAAGTTCCAGACTCTCACCTCGGGTTTCATGTCCCGATGTACTAAACCATGTAGATGACACTCTGCTGCAACTTTGAGCATCTGTCTTACCACAACAGCAGCGTCTTTCTCCGTGTACCTGCTATCCTTCCTGAAAAGAATGTAGACTGAACATCAAAATTTCTACTTAAAATCATCAAGGGGCATTTACATACATACCACTTAATTCTTATGTATTTACATATCAAACATCTAAAGATCACTTCTTTTTTACATTTATACCACTCAAATGATTCGTATCACATCAAAAATATGACTAGTTTAACTTTTAAAAAGCGAAATGCATCTTTTCATGCATAGGTAAGGTGACATATATGTAAAAACTGAAGTTTTAAGTGTTAGATATGAAAATACATAAGAAATGAGTGGTATGTATGTAAACCTTCCGGTCATCAATCATGTAGAAATTATTTTGAAGGCCCTTGTTTGGAATTCAGCATTGGGATCACTTTTATTTTTGTTGTTACTTATATTTTAAAAATGTGTTTATTTACTGCACTTTTTACATGTTTTTAATTTTTTGTTAAAAAAAAACCTATTTTTAAAAACACTCAATATATCAAAAAATTATTTTGGGTATTTTTAAAAACAACTAAACATGTTATAACATACAAAACATATTTTATTTCAAGTAAAAAAATAAACAAAATAAAATAAAAATANGATTTTTAAAAACACTCAATATATCAAAAAATTATTTTGGGTATTTTTAAAAACAACTAGACATGTTATAACATACAAAACATATTTTATTTCAAGTAAAAAAATAAACAAAATAAAATAAAAATAAAAAATAAAAGATAAAATATCAAAAGTGATCCTGAAGAGCACTGAAATGAATATATTATAGCATACAACGAGGAAGAAACATACTTGGCTAATATCCGGTCAAGTAGTTCGCCACCCTCGCATAATCTGTTTTAAGAACACGATAACTATGTCAAGCCGGATCTTAAAGAAAATCATTTGAATGTAGGTTGCACGGACGATTCCAACCAAAAAGCTGAGGTAGAACTTAGACTTTAATCATGGATGCTTAAATGATCTTGTAACCAAGACAATTAACAGTTACTACCCTTAAAAAGATTTGATAAAAGTGAAAAATGTCAAAATAGTCCTTTCACTCTTTGTAGTGGGTCATTTTAATTCTAGAGTCTACAAAAGTGTCAATTTAGTTTCATAATCTTTTAATATGAGTTGAAACTTAAAAACATCTAGAGACTAGTTTGACACATTTAAAGACTCTGTGACTAAAATGACCCATGTCAATAGTCAAGAGTGTTATTTTGGCAATTTACTCTTTGATAAAATAAAATATTATATAATGGAATGCCTTAAGTAGATTGAATGCCAAAACAGATGGCTCAAAATTAGACAATGTATCACAATAAATTGGATATTTCCCCAGAAAGCAGATCATGAAGTTCAGACCTGTCAGATTAATATATAATACTAATAGATTTTACGGGGACAAAACATTTCTAAGCTTTTGTTATTAGTGACTAGAAAATTTAAGGAAATGTGTTATACAGTGCCAACNCAGTGGGTCATTTTAATTCTAGAGTCTACAAAAGTGTCAATTTAGTCTCATAATCTTTTAATATGAGTTGAAACTTAAAAATATCTAGAGACTAGTTTGACACCCTCTGTGACTAAAATGGCCCATGTCAGTAGTCAAGAGTGTTATTTTGGCAATTTACTCTTTGATAAAATAAAATAAAAAATATTATAACCTCACCAAGCATGGTACAAGATATAATGGAATGCCTTAAGTAGATTGAATGCCAAAACAGATGGCTCAAAATTAGACAATGTATCACAATAAATTGGATGTTTCCCCAGAAAGCAGATCATGAAGTTCAGACCTGTCAGATTAATATATAATACTAATAGATTTTACGGGGACAAAACATTTCTAAGCTTTTGTTATTAGTGACTAGAAAATTTAAGGAAATGTGTTATACAGTGCCAACAATCACATAAGGAAAGGTATTTTCTTATGAAACACTTGTACGGAAGCTTCAGAAAAGCACGTAAAGATTATAAATGATCATATAGAGTATGAAAAAAATCATCAATTGAAAAATATTTATTCCAATTTAAAAGACAGTCTTTCAATTAAGATACTTTAAACACTAAATTGTTCTAGTTACAATGATAAAATATACTGTCTAAACAGTTTAAACTATGCACAAAAGCCTAAACAGGTGATAATCAACTAAGAAAAGAGGCAGTTACAGACATAGCACATAATTCTTATGCATTTACATATGTCACACCTAAACATTCATATTTACACACATAGCACTCAAATCTTTAATATCACATCGCACTACTACAATTTTTAAAAGTAAAATCCACCTTCTCATGCATAGAATTAAAGAACTAAAGTGCTCTGTATATAAATATATAAAAATTGAGTGCTACGTATGTAAATTTCCCCCAAGAAAAACAAAGAACAAGAAATGAAAAGCTTTTAATTATCAAAGAATCTATTTTTACCAGTTAAAGATAGCCAAGAAAACTTACTCCATAACAATATATACATAATCATCATCTTCAAATGAATTATAGAAGTGGACTACATTCTCATGGCCTTTAAGGGCTTGGAGTATCTTCACTTCACGCTTTACATCCTCAACGGCAATTGGATGAATCATCTGTGGTACAAACAAAACCCTAAATGCATTATTTATCACCAAAACACACGAAGTAATCACAGATGAAAATTAATCTATATATATATATATATATATATATATAGACACACACACACACACACACACACACACACATTAATTTTCATCTGTGATTTTAATCAGAAGGAAAAAAAATGACCTCCAAGGATATATACATGTTAAGATTGTTTTTTTTTCTTTTCTCATCAAAGCTTCAAGGATAGTACAATTTCAATATTTCAATAACTAAGTACAGGAGATCGCCTTCTTTAGTAAGTCTATCAAGAATAACAAATGCTATATCTTATAAGAATACTTTGTCTTAT
>JXCR01145933.1:1239-58077 GCA_002079205.1 Phalaenopsis hybrid cultivar
CCCCCAAACTTAAATTTTTAAATATGAAATAATACAGGCGGAAAGAAAAACTATAAATATAAATCATACCTTAGTATTGTAGGCATTTTCATCATTCTGAAATTTTTGCAGGCCTTCTCAACATTTCTACTTCACCTAGTCTGTAATATTAGGAGCTTTCTACACATAAATTATTAGAGGAATTTCTGGGTAATGAAATTTAGAAATAAGTATAAAACTAAAACATTAAACAAGCCAATATTTCCTAACACAAAGACAAAACTAAACAAAATAATTACAATTAAAATGTGAAAATAAAAATTACATTACATTACAATCCATAAAATACTACTCAACATCTATTAAAATACACATAAAAAATTTAATTACCACACTAACTTTATAATAAAAATTAAAAGTATCCAAGTACACAGAATAATAAAAATGAAAGTCCAAATACACAAACATCCATTTCTATTACAAAAGATCACAAAAATAAAAATACAAATATAAGTACATCAATTTCATTCAATATCAAAATCCTAAGCTATATCTTCATCGCCTTGATCAACAGGTGGATCGGGATGATACTGAGTATACCGGGGGCACTCAGAAAAAGTAACATTAGGCTCACATCTGTAGTGTCGGGCCTGAGCTTCATAATAGGCTACCTTAAAATTTGAATGCCTTTGAAGGTACTCACTATTGTAATCATGTCGAAGTTCTAAACCTCCAATCCTTTCATTTATTAATTTTATGCTCTTCCGTTGCAAGGTCAACTCATTCATCAAGTCATTAGAGTTTGGAAACTAGAAGATGGAAGGTCATAACTTGTAGAGGGGACATCTCTACTAGTAGAAGGTTCTTGACTTCTACTCCGAGTTCTCCATTTCTCATGGGATTCATAAGTCTTCAAATTAGCTTGACTAATGGGTTTCATAGGATAAACCCATTCTTCATCTCTAAATTATACTCCAGAAATTTTGCAAATTATATAAATAAGTCCAGGATGTCCTAGACCTCTGCTAGTCTCACTCCTCACCATAGTCAATATATTCTTAAAAATAATTCTCCCCATATTTATAGTTTTATAATTTTGAATACAGAAATTCAGAATAGCTCTATCTCTAGTTACCTCACTATGGTGATAGGTATGTAACAGAGTAGAGGAAATGAAATAGTGTCACGCCTTAGAGGTGGCATTAAGCATGGAAGCAGAAAACTTTACCCGTTCTCATTGTTTAATCTTTCACGTTCCTTTCCCATCAGTGAGAAAGTTGATCACATCATTAAGGGGGCCTTCCATTGTACTAAAGGATTCATATTGGCAACTATAAGAGTCAGGTACTTCGTAAAAAGTGTTGATGCGGGCGATAGTAGTAAACTCAACAGGAAATCCACAAACTTGAACGATTCCATCTTCAGAATAGATTACGTTGGCGTAGAACTCCTTCACAATATTTGCATCAGCTTTATTGGTAGTGTAAAAAAAGTTTTCCCACCTCCGCTCTGCAATAACTTGTTCAATTTTTCCTCCCGGACTTTCAAAAACTTGATCTTGTATACACTTCTTTCCTTTAAATACTGAAGTAAATCTTGTTTGAGTCATCGCATTGACAAAGCAAGATTCGTCGAACTCAACTCTTCTCTTTTGATGTGGAGCCAGTTCAATCTAATCAAATTATAGAAAAGTTCCAAAAATTACTTCAAATATACAAATCATGGCTTCCAATGGTAATTCTAAGAGTTCAACATTAAGATCCATGAATTTCTTCCCAAAAATTTTTTCACATTCTCAAAATTTTTGGATCTCCTCAATGTAGAAGAAATCCATGGTGAAAATCAAATATTTTTAATTTGAAGTGAAGCTCTTACCTAGAGATGATCAAGTCCGGTGTCAAAAAGCCTTGAAATTGCCTCCCAATCCAAGATCTTTCTAGCCCTAGGTCAAAAATGGCATTTTTAGGAGTAACGGGATGATGAATAGTGGCGGTTGACTGGTCAAAATCACGGTTAAAGGTGTTTTTTGTGAGATCACTATCGGCGGGGTCGATGGTGCCATCGGTGCGCTCTATTGGAATTAAAATCCTAAGTCTCGGGAAAATTTCACCGTCAGCGGTGTCAAAGGCACCGTCGGCGGGCTCTATCGATTTTGTCCAAATTCCAGATTTTTGCAATTTCAATCAATTTCAAGCCTTAACAACGTCTTTTTAATCATTATAGACATAATTTTAAATGACTAAATGATGTACTTAGCACATAACACAAAACATCACATTTATATATAAATTCTAAGGGGAATAATGTACGTTACATAACACACCTAAGTTTGGTATTTTCTCAAACTCAATACATTAATTCAGTGTCGCAATCCAAGCCACAACACTCAAAATGCTGAAAACAAAACATCATATGCTTAGTCTCAACTATACAGAGATCTACAAGCATAATTCTAAAGCAAAGCAAATGCAAAGTTCAAATCAAAATACATAGATAGACACATACATAGTAATATAAATCTACTAATCTTCAGACTCGGTACTTGATTCTCTTCTGAGATCACCCATTGATTGCACATGAACGAAGAGACTGTAGAAGGGTCGGAATAGAAATTCTTCAGTAGAATCCTCTTCTATTAATTTCATCCTCCTCATCGGTCGTATTAAGCTATCTTCTAAATGTCCAGAGTGCTTGAAATGTTCCTTCATCCTCCAGTCTAGATGATCAAGGAAATCGGAGATCTTATTAATCTCATTCATGACATTTTGTACCTCCTTTTCCAATTTCTTGATTTGCTGAAGGGTCACCAGAGACTTATCAGGGACTAAGGGTTAAACTGGCAGTGAATTTTGAGATGCTTGATCTACTATAATGGCCACGTCATTTTCATCTTCAAAAATTGGGAATCTCTCAGTTGGGTCTAAAGATAGCAGTACCTTTTCCCAATTTTCATAGGACACTTGGAACTGACTGCAAAGTGAAAAAATTATGGAGGGGTGTCTAAGCCATAAGTTGATCCATGAACGATCAGGCCCAAAACTGACTTCACAATTATTGATCCAATGTCAATTAGCAGTCCCCTTTGGATGCAGTATTCAAAATGGCACTTTCTTTAGAAACTTTATCGATGTTCATTGCCGGTAACAGTTTCTCAGAAATGAAAAAGTGCCAATGTTTTGAAACAAAATCTAGGAGTGTCGCAGAAAAACTAACATACCCGTTTTCTTTTGTTTTCCAGTCGTCAGTTTCATCCGTTAAATGTTGGTAAATCTCATTCATCCGGTTTCTCTTTGGGACAAAATTGGAATAGTGGCAGACAAGAACATTCTCTATCATATATAATTCGTTGATCTGTGTAGGAGTGAAAGTAATCCATCTTCCTCGCACATAAACAACTCCTTGGTTGATTCCATGTAAATTTGTATAAAATTCTTTCACCACTCGAACAACCACGGCGGCAGTAGTGCAGCACAACACTTCTCATCTTCGCCGCACTATCATTTCTTCAATAACCGTCATGGGATTATTCAATCCACAATTTATGAATCCTCATTCCTTAATCAATTTTTTCTTCGTCAGTAACTTGTTGAAGATTCGCTGGGCTTCTGCACTAATAAACTTTCGTCGATTGAAAACTCACATTCTGGGATTATCAAAGAGAATTGAAAGCCATAGGAATGAAATTGGTGGAGTTTCACTTCATTTTTGGAGGGAAAATATGAACTAGAAATTGAATTTTTTAGTTTAAAAAGACTATTCCCGCCCAAAAATAGCCATTTGAACTCAAGTAACAGCCAATTTGCCGGTCTCACCGTCAGCGGGGTCGATGGCGCCGTCAGTGTGGCTTTGTATTAATTTGTTCTGAACTCTCGGGAAAAACCCGCTGTCGGCGCCCAAGGCAAAATTTGCACAGTTTCGTTCTGGTCCTAATGCGTTCCAATTTTTCTTCATGGATCCAATTTTAAGATATTTCAAGGGTAAGTAAGAGTAGTAGAGCTTAATACTACCACAAAATAATGATAATTTTAAATAAAAACTATTATAATCAAGATAAAAGTAAAGATAATTCTCGGTTGCCTCCCATTAAGTGCTTGGTTTAACGTCGTCAGCCCGACCAATTCAGGTGTCAATCAGGCTGACTGATCATTGAAACCTCTTTAAACTTTGGTCTTTTACCCTCATAATATGGTTTTAATCTATGTTCATTTACTTTAAATCTATTTCTTGTCTTCTGATCTTCAATTTCAACAGCTCCGTAAGTATAATCGAGTCACAGTAAAGGGTCCTAAGCAACGAGACTTCAATTTTCCAGGAAATAACTTCAACCTAGTGTTGTAAGGTAAAACTTCTTGTCCTGGTTCAAAGTTCTTCTAGTTAATCTTCGAATCATGCCATAACTTTAATTTTTCCTTATAAATTATGTTGTTATCATAAAACTCATTTCTTTATTCTTCCAATTCATTTAATTGTAACAATCTCTTCTTACAAGCATCTTTCAAATTATAATTGAATTCTTTAATCGCCCAATATGCTTTATGCTTCAATTCTACTGGTAAGTGACAAGTCTTTCCAAAAATTAGTCTGTAAGGGGTCATTCTAATAAGAGTATTATAAGCAGTCGTGTAAGCCCATAATGCGGTATCCAATCTAGTGGACCAATCTATTCTACTAGGGTTTACAGTCTTTTCAAGTATTTATTTAATCTCTCTATTAGAAACTTCAGCTAACCAACTGGTTTGAAGATGATAGGCAGTAGAGATTCTATGAATAATATTAAATTTTTCTGCCAACCTCTGAATGTAGTTATTCCTAAAATGGGATCCTCCGTCAGTGATAATCATTCTAGGCATTCCGTATCTAGTGAAACTTTTTTTCATGTTAAAAATCTTGATACAATTTTAGCTTCACAACGAGGTAAATCTTGTGCTTCAATCCACTTAGAAACGTAGTCTAATGCAATTAATATATATTAGTTTCCAAATGAAAGAATAAATGGTCCCATAAAATCTAATCCCCAAACGTCAAATATCTCAACTTCTAACATGAAATTCAGAGGCATTTCATTTCTTCTAGATATATTGCCTACTCGTTGACATCGATCACAAGTTTTTATGTATCTATGAACATCTCTAAAGAAAGTAGGCCAATAAAATCTAGCTTGTAAAATTTTATAAGCAGTTTTATCAATCCGAAAATGTCCTCCAAATTCATAATCATGACATTTCTGAATGATCAGCTCAGTTTCTTCATAAGCCACACATCTCCTCATAATCAGATCTTTACATTGTTTATATAAATAAGGCCCATCCCAAAAATATGCTTTTGCATCATGAATAAATTTCCTTTGTTGTTACAGTGTCAGCATAGGTGGAAAAATATAACTTATAAATATAGTTAATAATATCAACATATCATAGTATTTTCCACTCATTAATATTATAAAGTTGTTCGTCAGGGAAACTGTTTGTAATTTCATTGTCAGTGTCAGATGATTCTTGTTTTTCTAATCTTAACAAATGATCATCAATTTGATTATCAGTTCCCTTTCTATCAATAACCACAAGATCAAATTCTTGCATCAAAATGTTTAAAATCATTTAGATCAAATTCTTTCTTAGGCGCCAAAACACTTCTGCACCATTTTTATATTTTTGCTCCAAATTTGATCCTTTTTCATGTTTTTAGCATTTTTCACCTTTTTACTTGTACCTGAAAGAAAAACACACAAATACCTTCCATTAAAACCCAATATCTCAAAAATAAGTATAAAAATGTGTCTGAAAACACTATATATTTTAGATGTATCAAAATCTCCCAAACTTCAAATGTTACCTGTCCTCAAGTGACATTTTAATCTTTAAAAATTAAATAAGTATGATATGTATATGATTTTTTTTAGGAGTTACTAAAATTTAGATTTAGAAATATAGTAGTCCAATTTAGAAAAAATATATCCTCTAAATGAGACCAACTTAAAGTTTAGAAATTTTTAATGTTAGGAAAGATGAAAATATGAGTTGTAATGAAGACAACTTAAAGTTTAGAAATTCTTAATATTAAGAAATATGAAAATATGAGTTTTTATCTAATTCATAAATATTGTAGATTTTCCAAATAAAGAATTTAGTCCTTTTATTATCTTCACTTAAAAAATTTATTAAGAATAACTTTACTTACTATATTATATTCTTAAGCTTAAGTGTTTCTTAAGTCTTATAATTTAAAAGCATCAAATGTGGAACAAATTTTTTATTAGGCAGTAATCTTCAAGCTTCTCCTCCCTTATTTTTTTTTCTTTTTCTTTTTATTTTTCTTTTATTTTTCTTTTTTCTTTTTTTTCTTTTTCAGATTAAGGATTACTATATCTCGATAGACCTTTAATAATTTTGAATTCCACTTCTCCTTTCCTAAAGTAAAGTCCTGAAATAAATCTTTTACTTATAATTATAATAATAGTTTTGAAAATTATTTTTAATAAAAGAAAATTAAGTAATAAAAATAAAAGTCTAAATTTCTAAATTTTTTAAAAATACAAATTTTCTTACTAAAGATAGTTACACTATATATAATGTTTTCTACACTAAAACATTTTAACTGGAAGTTTTTCTTCTTGACTAAGATTTTTAACTAAATTTTCTTACTCATTTCTATAATCAAATTTTACTTCCCTAATATAACTTCATAAAATTTTAACTAAATTTTCTTACACATTTCTAAAATCAAATTTTACTTCCCTAATATAACTTCATATACATATATTTTTCTTTTCAAATCAAATTCAACTTGTAGTACATTTGAGAACAAAGTTTTTTTTTAATATTTTTCATCCCCCCAAACTTAAATTTTTAACACATTAAATAGTTTAGCATCAGTTTTTTAATATTTTTCATCCCCCCAAACTTAAATTTTTAACACATTAAATAGTTTAGCATCAGCTTCATATACATAATCAATTTTTTTTTCTTTTCAAATCAAATTCACTTGTAGCACATTTGAGAACAAATAAAATTCCATTTTGAAAATAAAATCAAATTCACTTGTAGCACATTTGAGAACAAATAAAATTCCAGTTTTGAAAATATTTTTTCATTCCGCCCCCTAAACTTAATTTTTTATAAGATTAAACAGTTTAACAGCAAATATATATAAGCATACATGAAAATTGAACTAACATGCTTACAGAAATTTTTATAACCTAATTATACAAGTACAAAATTAAAAACATGAATAAAATTAATTTTTGATCATTTTAATTTTAATTCACTATGTAGAGATTCATTAGACTTCTAAGAAGTGGGTACAGACATAAAAACAAACAAACATACTAACTTAGATCTCATAGTCTAAACATAAAAGCAAGCACACTAACAAAATAAAAGAAAAATACAGGGTAGCAATTTTCTAAAATTAAGGTTTAAAATTAAAGCTAACAAGATTTCAACTTTTCAAAAGACATAGAAATAAGTTCAATCGTAACTAACCAAAACACAATACTCAACATACAACAACAATTACTACCTTATAATTTAAAACAAAATATTAACAAAACACGAACATTAAAATAACAATTAAAAAAAAGTTTCACAAATCACATAGTCCAAACAAGCACATAAACTCAAATGTATCAAGTTCAAACCATGTAGTCCATCACATATTACAAATATAAAAATAACTCAGTCCTCCTTATCATCAAAATCATCGTTATTCCAGACATCTGTAGGCACAGAATCAGGATATCTTGGATATGAAGGAAATTCCACTCCTTAGTTACCCCTGAAGAGGCTTTCCAAAGAAGAGTGAAATTTCTCCTCATAATCACTATGCCTTCTAGCATACCCAACAATATGATCTACAAAATTTTCTAAATTTCATACCTTATCTGTGGTATAATTAATATTATCCATCATCCTTTGAAATAATTGATCCTGAGTTTCAGTAAACTCACCTCTAGAAGTAGATGCTTGCGAGGTAGATGGTCTCGATGTAGAGGTAGTAGAGGTGGATACAACAGACGTCGACATTCCATAACTTCTTGAAAATCCTCCTCTCCAACCAAAAATAAAATGATCAGAATATGGTTTCACATTTACACTTGAAATTGGCTTTAGAGGGAGCAAAACTTCTTCCCAACTATCATATCTCAATCCAGTCTGTTCACACAAAGAAAATATGAAGGAAGCAAATCTCAGACCTGCAGTAGTAGCGACAGTGGCAGAGCTAATGATAGTCTGATAAATCAAAGCTCCAATATTGATAAGCTTTCCCTCCTGAATACAATAATTCAATGTTAATATCTCCCTCGTAACTTCACTAAAATGATTTATCGGTAACAGACGAGCTGAACTAAAGTAGGGTCACGCCTTCGATGGTGCACTTAACTTTGAAGTGGAAAAGTTGACTGTCCTCTCATTTGTAATTTTCCAGAGTCCTCTTCCAATAGTTAAATATGAAATAATCTCATCCTATTTTGTCTTAGTTGGACTATAATTTGCATAAAAACACAAAGTATCAGGTGCTAAATGGTAGAACATATTGATTACCTCCAGTGAAAAAGGTATTAATTTTCTTCTGACCAAGACTTGATCCTCTTCCTCCTCCGAAAGATTTGCATAAAACTCTCGTACTACAAATATCACAACCATAGCAGAAAAACAACATAATCGTTCCCATTTTCAGCGAACGATCAATTCTTCCACGGATCCACCTGTATTTTAGAACACCTCTCAAGAATCAATTTTTGTGACTGTAGAGCGTCACTATATATGTTATGAGCTTTCGAACTCACAAACTTGCTTGAATCAATGTGGGTTTTTCCCTTACTCCTCTTCATTCTTGGGGCCATTCTACAAATTTCATAAAATTCCACAATAATTCAAGATCAAGTCTAATCCACTAAACTTGACTCCTATAAGCATAAAATACACTTTCTATGCAATTTCTATAAATTTTTCCACATTTTTCACCATGAATAGTGATTTTTGGGTTTTTCCAAATATACTTAAAATACATGATGAAAATCCAAAATTTTTACATAGAAGTGAAGCTCTTGCCTTAAGAAATCCAAATCTAGCAAATTTGGCTCAAATCCACCAAGAAATCTCCACGAAAAAGGTTTGCCTTAGACTTCAAAATCACAAACTCGAGAGGAAGAAGACAACGATAGGAGTAAAAATGGTAATTTTTGAGGTTATTTTTCACCTTTAATCGTTCATGAATTGATTTTCGTGAACTGGCGCTTAAGTGCAGATAAGTGGCGCTTAGGCGCGCGCCTCTCGGGTTACATCGTGCTTAAGCGCGAGAATGTGGCGCGTAAGCGCCAGTGCATGATTTTTGATATTTTTTAACTTAAGTAAAATGCACTATTAGCCTAAGTATACCACCCCTAAAAGGTTTTATAACACTTAATGGCTATTTTCCTCTCCCTTAACTCTCCTCTCTCTCAAAGTTCTCCAATATAACTAATTCGATTCGAGGCTAAAATAACACAAATTCTTACACAAAAAAACACATATTTTCATTTACAAACTATTATAAGCAATATTCAACACATAATTCTCATTCCAAAGAGTCTCGGATGAGAAAATTTTCCTAAATACAAACTTTCACAATTAAATACATAAAAGACAAACACTAAAATCAAGATTTAACCCTAACACATAAAATAATGACTCCTAACAAACAGACTCTAATACTAAACTTAAATCAATTCTTCATTTATTAAGACAAATTCTTGTCTTTCATTAGTCTCTCCTTGGGCATTCGGAATATAGAGTTGATAAAACGGGCGATGGTGACTAGCTCTGATACAATTCTTCAATCCATTTCTGCTTAAGATGCATCGCTTTATCCGCTTCCTCTGTATAACTAGTATGACTAAATTGTATTTTAAATTGCCATCCAATATGCTCTAGATGTGCATTAACTTCAATTACCTTTGTCTCAAGTAAAACCACGCTAGTCTCAATTTTATTGATTTTTTCTGCTATTCCTTCAATACTAAAGACTAAGAAACCGTTATACATCTCTTGTGCACTCTGACTAATGAATTTCTTCCTCATGGTCTCTTCCTTTTTCTTCAAATCCATCTCCCATGAAGACATTTTCTCTAAATCTCTCTTTCTCTTAGACTTTAGGGCTAAAAATGATTTTGGGGTGAAATTCCATCACAATCCCTCAAATAACTTCTAAGCACGTCCTAAAACTGCCATGGCACGTTTAAGTCAACCAATTTGCGGTTAAAACTTCTAGAAATTGAATTTTACACATGGTTTTTAACATCCGCGCTTAGGTGTCGATGCTCAATTTTGCACCAGTCAACATAACATCCAAATACTCATTTTAGCATGTCTAGATCATTAAATAAAGTCTTAAAATCATTACTAACACATAATAGTCTAAAAAAATAATGCCCCAATTTTTCTTAATCATACACAAAATAGTATACCACCCAATTTTTTGCAAAAACACATTGATAACTATGGGTTGCTTCCCACAAAGTGCTTGGTTTTATGTCGTCAGGCCAATGAAAGACAAGCTTATTCTGGTTGACCCAACATCATTCGATCGTTAAATTTACACTGATCCCCTACAAAATAAGGTTTTAGTCTATAACCATTTACTTTAAATACTTTCTGAGTTTTAGGATCTTTGATATCCACAGCTCCATAAGGATATCACAACAAATGGGACCATCCACCTGGACTTAAGTTTGTCTGAAAATAATCTTAACCTTACATTATATAGCAAAATTTGTTGCTCTGGCTGAAAATTTTTAATAAGAATCCTTTGATCATGCCACATCTTCATCATTTCTTTGTATATCTTAGCACTCTCATAAGACTCATTTCTTATCTCTTTAAGCTCATTTAATTGCAATAATCTTTTCTCACCAATATCTTTTAAATTATAATTGAACTCTTTAATTCCCTAATATGTTCTATGCTCAAGTTCAACCGGTAAGTGCAAGCTTTCCCAAATATTAGCCTATATGGGGGCACTCCAATAGGAGTTCTGTATGCAGTCCTATAAGCCCACAAAGCATAGTCAAGTTTGACTGAACAATCCATTTTTGTTTGGATTCACATATTTTTCGCATAATTCTTTTAATTTCTAGATTGGATAATTCAGCCAAACCACTTGTCTGAGGATGATAAGCATATAAGCCCACAAAGCATAGTCAAGTTTGACTGACCAATCCATTTTTGTTGGATTCACAGATGTTATAATACTTTTAATATCTTTATTGGATAATTCAGCCAAACCACTTGTTTGGGGATAATAAGCAGTATCAATTCTATGTGATATTTCCTTGATAATTTCTCTTTTATGGAATTTTTGAAAATGACTTCCCCCATCAGTTATGACCACTCTCGGCATCCCTAATCCACAAAATACGTTTGTTTTAAAAAATTTTACAACACTTTAAGCATCACATCGAGGTAAAACAATAACTTCTATCCGTTTAGATACATAGTCCACTGCTAACAATATATATAAATTTTTGAAATATATTATAAATGGTCCCATAAAATCTAATATTTCAACTTCTAGCACATAATTGAGGGGCATCTCATTTCTCTAAAAATATTGCCTACTCGTTGACATCTATCATAAGTTTTGATATAAGCATTAACATCTCTAAAGATAGTAGGCCAATAGAATTCAGATTGTAAAATTTTGTATGTTGTTTGATCAACACCAAAATATCCCCCAAAATCAGAATTATGACATTTTCGGATAATTTCATAAGTTTCTTATAAAGGTACACATCTTCGAATAACCAGATCATTTCCTTGTTTATATAAAAATTGGTCATCCCAAAAATAAGTCTTAGCTTCAGATATAAATTTCTTCTTCTATTGCTATGTCATTCCATAAGGTATAATATCACTTACAAGAAAGTTCACATTGTCGGCATACCACGAAACACACCACTCATTAATACTGAACAATTTTTCATCTGAAAATTGTCATTAATTTCTTTTTCAAAACAGTGGCTTTTCTAACTAAAGTCTGGACAAATAATCAGCAATTTGATTTTCAATCCCCTTTCTGTCTACTATTTCAATGTCAAATTCTTGCAAAAGAAGAATCTATCTTATAATCCTAGGTTTAGCATCATTCTTCTTGATTAAATACTTAATAACAGAATGATCTGTATGCACTACACAATGAGTTCCAATTATATATGATCTAAATTTATCAAAGGCATATACTTTTGCTAATAACTCTTTTTGAGTTGTTGTATAATTAATTTGGGTTTCATTAAGAGTTTACTGGCATAGTAAGTTACTTTAAAAATTTTATCATATCTTTTTTCCTAAAAGAGCTCTCATAAGGTCATTAAAAATTATTGGTAGCCATTTCTTCAATTAAAGCATAAGCGTCATGAAATGATTTTGATATCAATAAACCACGAGCAGAGACAACAATAATAGATCTAAGAGACCCAGCTAATTCATTATAAAAAATTTGAATTATTAACCAATCTAGTATAGCATGGTGTGGACTCTTTCTTAAGAGTTCTTTAAATCGTTCACATGCTTCATAAATAGATTCCCCTTTAAACTGATTAAAAGATGTAATATCATTTCTAAGTTTTACAGTTTTTGATGGTGGAAAATACTTAACAAGAGATTTTTGTGCTAAATCACCCCAAGTTCTGATAGATCCAGGTGCTACCAAATTCAACCACATCTTAGCTTTATCCCTCAGTGAGAAAGGAAATAACCTAAGTTTTAAGTCATCATCTGATACACTATCATATTTAAATGTAGCACACAGTTCTAGAAAATTAGCAAGATGTAAATTTGAATCTTCAGTTAGTGATCCCCCAAACTAATTATTTGATTCCATTTGGATAATAACACGTTTAAGTTCAATTGAATTAGCCACTACAGTAAGTTTTTGAATACTACAATAAAGTTCATCTACCGTAGGGTTAACATAATCTCGTAAAGGTCTAAATTCTTGATGAATTTCAATATTTTGATCATTTTGGTTTGCCATATGTAATTTTTTAAGATTTTTCAAAATTTTTAATTTTTTTTGCTTTTTATAATTCTTTAACATTTTTTTCTAATTCAGGATCATAGGGAACTAGTCCTCAGAACCTGAACTACACATACACTAGCATAAAATTAAATAAAATACACAAAAATAAAATACTAAAATAATATATTCCAACGGTAACTCCTAAAGTTTAAATAAAACTTTTTTTTTTAAATAGAAATTTGCTTTCAATCAATTCTCTGATAACGACGCCTAAAACTTGATCCTGGCTGTTTAAATGCAACAGTATAACAACATCTTTAATTATACTTTTCACTTATATTTCCTAACTTTACAATATTACCAAAAATTTGATCATAGAGAAAATAAGAATTTAACTTTTCAATTTATATATATTAGAATACTACGCAAGTATACGTATCGTTATCAAATAATATAGGACTTTTTGATTAATCCCTGAATATCGAACTCACAAGAATTGTTCGCAATATGCAATTTTAAATAACAAACTTTCTATTTTAAAAAGACAATTACTTAAACTATAGATATTTTCACAGTAGATAAAATTTAATTTTTTTGGTATTTTTGATATTTTGACAAAACGATAAAAACTTCTAATGATAACTTGAGTTTATATAAAAAAAAGCACTGAATGTGAAAATATATTTCTCGTTATAATGAATTAGTAATAAGTATAGGACTTCTGTTGTGGAAGTATGCAAAATGTGCTGTGCCAAATAAAAATAATATTATTCTTTACCTTTATTAGAGATGCTAGAAAGAACATTCACTAATTTAAAATTTGAATAGATCTGAAGACCGGCTAAGCAGGGAAGATACCAACTCTCACTCTAGAGTTTTCTTGATTTCCTCCACCTGGGGGCTAACATCTTGTTTCAGAACCTAAAACAATAAACCAAGTTGGAGGCTTTAGCCTGTCACTCTAAAGTCCTGTAACTCTACACCCTTCAAAGATTATTTCCCTATTTAATTGCACTAAATCATATGAATTACATTCTCATTCATACAACCTCATGTGATTCTTTCGAAGTATTGACTAAGACAATACATCCTGGTTCTTAAATGTTCTCACAAAAAAATTTAACATCTAGATAGGTTAGATCAAGAAATAAATGAAGCACATGGAATTAAATCATCACAATATCTTCCAACTTTAAAGATTAATACTCTCCAAAACCTCCATCCAACACTTTAAGTTCTTATCATTTTAAGGAGAAAGATAAAGAAAACTACTCAAAATCCATGGAGAAAACAAAACCACACTTTAGTTTAAAAAAAAAATCATTGTCAAACCAACACTTGGAGAAAACAAAACCACACTTTAGTTTAAAAGTAGAAATCATTGTCAAACCAACAAGAAGTAAAAACAAAACCACACTTTAGTTTAAAAGTAGAAATCATTGTCAAACCAACAAGAAGTCTCAATCAAAAAGTAGCTTAAAAACAAAGATAAAAACTTATCTCAAATCCTCCACCAAACTCTTGAAGCTCCTTTGAATCTCTTCTCTCTTACAACACCCTTAACTCTCACAATAAAACTAAAAACAAAAAAGTTAAAGCAAAATTTGTGATGCCTGAAAAATCTCTTCAGAAGAACTTCTCAGGACTCCTCCCCTTTTCTCTCTAATCTTCCTTCTTTTATAATTTCCAAAGAGGTGTCTTGGTCTCTCTTCAAAATGTGTCCTGATTCAATGTATTTCCCAAGGGATGCCTCCTTTCATAATTCTTTTAACCACATTTTTGTTTCTAGTGGTCATAAGCACCCTCTTTAGCCAATAGGTGCCTCAAATGTCCCTTTAAAATTCAGCAAAATGAATTAACCCGTCAAATAACTGCCTCTGGCGCTTAGGCGCAGCCTTCTCTGTTTTATCGGCGCTTAAGTGTCGGATCTGGAGCTTAGGCGTCAAAATACTTTTGCATGATTTTTATATTTTTGCTCCAAATTTGATTCTTTTTCACTCCTTTTATCATTTTTCATCTTTGTACTTATACCTGAAAGAAAAACACACAAATAACTTCCATTAAAGCACAATCTCTCAAGTATAAAAATGTGTCTAAAAACACTATATATTTTAAGTGTATAAAGAATCTACTCTAATAACTTCATCATATACTGGTGATATTCAGCTAGTCTCGGCTTCAGAATCTTGCACTGCCAGGCTACTTGCTGAATGATGAGTTGTGAGTCACCTTAGATGGCAATGTCTATTATGTTTATTGATATCGACAATTCTAGTCCAATGGTCAAAGCTTCATACTCTGCCTCATTATTCGTGCACGCTTCTCTTAGTTGGTTTGAGAATCTCAACTTTGCCTACTCCTGCATAACAAAAAATAGACCAATCCCCACTTTGTGTGGTACAATTATTTGTGATATTCTGTCTTTTCAGACTGATGAAGCTCCATCAAAGTACATCTCCCAACTTCAAGCAATGGACAATTCCACTTGCATTACCTGTTCATCAGGTAAGTCTTCACTGGAAGGGAACCCAACCGGTAGTAATTGTTCCGCGAGAAAGTCCATCAAAATCTACCCTTTAATAGTGTAAAGGTGCACAAAGGCTATATTGAATTGCAATAAGAATGCCGACCACCTTACTAACCTCCCGAAAAGTGTAGGACAGGTCATCAAATATTACAACGTATTAATTTTTGAAATTAGGTTATCCTTATGAGATAACATTTTGTGTATAAGCTTCTGAGAGGCAATAATCAAAGCTAAACAATGCTTCTCAATAGGAGGATACTTTACCTCTGTCAGCACTAGCATCGACTCAAGTAGTAGAGTGTGTTTTCTTTACCCTCAACGTTGACCTGAGCTAATAGGGCTCTGAAAGAGTTGTCTAAAGCTGTGATATAAAGTATCAAAGATTTTCTAGGGATAGAGGCTACCAATAAAGAAGGTGTCATTAAGTATTATTTAATTTCTTCGAAAGCCCGTTGGTATGACTCTCCTCAATAGAATTTGGCACTTTTTTGGAGTAAAGTTGAAAAGAGATAATGCCTTCCTAACATATTAGATATAAAACTTCTTAGGTATGTCAATTTGCCTTGAAAAGATCATACTTGCTTGAAGTCTGTGAGAGGTGGCATTTTTAAGATGATTTCAATGTTCTCTGGATCGATTTCAATTCCCTGATGACAGATAATGAAACCTAAAAATTTCTTAGAGATGACACCAAAGGCGCACATTAAGAAATTCATTCTTCCTCTTGCGCACTCTTTGCCGCAAAAACCCATTCCAAAATTTTGAGAGTTTTTCTTCATTTCAGGTTTCTTTCTTTTCTTACTCCCCTCGAAAAAATTTTTGAGATTACATTGTCGTAATCATTCAAAGAAACTCCTCAAATCATGCAGGTGGACTACTCGTTGCTTACTTTTGATAATCAAGTCATCCATGTAGTACTCTATCTGGTTGTGGATGAAGTCAAAAAAAATCCTTATCATAGCTCACAGGAAAGTTGATTATGCATTCTTCAACCCGAACGATATCACTATGTAACAAAATATTCCAATTCAAGTTCTGAAAGCCATAAGAGTTGCATCTTTTGGATTCATCTTGATCTAGTTGTACCCAGATGATCCATCCATAAAAGAGAAAATTTTGTGCAACGACGTAATGTCCACCTTAACTCTGGCATTTTTATAGGAAACTCATCCTTTGAGGATGCTTTGTTCAAGTCCCTGAATTCGACACACACCCGAATTTGTCTATTTTTCTTCTTAACTAGTATAGCATTGGCTAGTTATGTAGGATAATGCCCCTCCCACACAAAGTTAGCACCTATTAATTTATTTACCTCGACGGTGACTTGTTGTTCTATTCAAGGGGCATTCCTCTGGAAGTTTGTTTCATTAGGGCTATACTTTCGTCCGCTCTAAGCCAATGAACTGTGACATCTAGAGATAATCCTAGCATCTAGTTGTAACTCCAAGCGAAGAAATCCTTGAATTCTGATAGTAACTTGATTAAATTTCTAAACTCTTCCTCGTTGAGTAGAGAACTTGTGAAGGTATGTCGGGGCTGCTCCTCAATCCAGATATTAACTTCCTCTAATTTTTTGACAATTGTTTTAATTTCTTCTTCAAATTATGGTTGAGCGTCATCTATCAGAGAATCTTCATAATCATCTATAACATCAAGGTTGTCCTCTTCCAACCCGCTAGTAACAACCGTACAGTATTTAGAATCTTCAACTGGTCCTATCATACCAATTCAAACACCTTATTTCGAGTTGAGAGCTTGATCCTTAACATTCCATAATTTCTCAAAAAGATGTAATTTGTCCTTTGGAATTTGCTTCAACACATATCCTTGTTGAATCATCTTTCGAACACAAGGAGAGTAATACCCAACTAGTAATTCCATTAATTCATTAAAAACATCTTATCTTAAGTTTACAAACCAACACTCCAAACTTCCTTGACCTCAAGACTCTTAACCTTATGGGGGTGAACCGGAGTTAGGGTCACGACTTGCGCGTAGTGGTTGATTCAATCATACATCAACTCATATTGTATCCTCCAAGGTGATCTCGAACCGAGGCTTCTTCTTTTTTACTGCATTGTATCTTCGTCAGACTTATCTTCTTCGGAGTTTCCTTCCATGTGATGCTAATGGTTGGAATCTTTCGTTCAACAATCCTGCTAATTCTTCCTAGCCCACGTCCCCAGCCTTGATCTCATAAGTATGGGCTAAAAGAACCTCCACCGACTCGTTGCAAAGGAGAAGTGAGAGATCATTGAATCAGAGTCAAATGTTCCATTTCTTGCAATCCTTTTGAATCTTCAATCTTATTCGATACAAATTCTTGAGAAAATCCAGTCTTCTTTGGAGGATCATAGTAGGTGGCATTTTTGTGGATGCCTACCTCATGTATTGAGAAAGGTTGTAAGTCTCCCTTGATGCAGTGTTCTTACCCTTCTTTGTAATACTTGATGCATTGGTGTGGCCATGATGGGGCCATATTATGCTCTTGAATCAACGGTCAACCAAGCAAAGCCTTGAAGGAGACTTTTGCGTTGATGATAGAGAACTTAGTGGTTGTTGCTCACCAACCTTCATGAGTAGCGTGATCGATCCAAGCTCTCTTTCTCATTTCTGATTAAATCCTCTTAACCTCATTCTATCAGCGATAAGTTCTTGAGCATCGATGTCCAAATATGCTAACATTTGTAGACTCATTAAGTTGAGTGATGCCTCTGGATCTACCAAAACTCTGGAAAGTACAAATTTGTTGATGTTGTTGAAAATGTAGAGCGGTCAATTGTGGTTAGTAGTACCAAGTAGCAAGTCTTCGTCGGTGAAGGTTACCCGAGGTTGTTCCTAACTAACTTCATTCAAGGATGTCCTAGCTACCTACACTAAGTAAATTTTTTGATCAAGTGAAGCCTTGATCAATGCTTCTCTCATCTCCTTTGACAGAATCAGAGTGTTGTAAATGCTTAGCTTGGCTAGCAACTTTCTAAGATGACCTAGTACGTTATAATCTGCTTTATTTGAGCCTCTGATTTTCTCCTGAGTATGTGTTTTCTCCATTGGCAGAGATGGATCTTCTCGAGTAACTATTTGTTTATCTTTTTCCATTGGAGCCATTCTCGGGGGAAACACTTTCACACTCATCAGATTCACTTCAGTGATCTCTTCCATCTTCTAAGTTGAACCTAGAGGTTGTCCTCCTGATGTTGCGGTTGATTCTCCTGACGTTGATTCTGAATCGAAAAAGTTTAAGTTGATGGCAATCAATGTTTCTTAGCACTCGAGGACTGACTCCTCACTCCCTGCACTATCATAACCAACATTGTTGACATCTTCTTCATCTTCGTTAGCATATCCATCAGAACTTAGTATGATTGGAGGATCATTTTGGGAATTAAAATCGGGCTCAAATTTGCTGTTGACAATTACATCTTCGTTAGAAACAATCAAAATGTAGCTGAAATCACAACTCTTATAATCAAAAGACCCCAGAGAGGTGAAAAGATAATCGTACAAAGTCTGCGATTTGATAGATTTCTCCCCCAAATCTGAGACAACAAATGTAACGAGGGTAGCCCTTATCCTACCCTTCATGCTATTAGTCCTTCATCCAAGATCTCCTTTTTCCGTTGTAGTGGCTCCTCTGGTGTATTCTCCAGTGTTGGCTTGGTAGTCTGTAGACTCTGAGCAGCAGCTTGCACCGAAGCAGTCTGAATCTGATCCAATATCTTCTTGGAGGATCTACTGCAAACTGTGCTCCATCCACCCTTATCTACATACAAATCTATCGGAATAATTGGCTATGCCAAAATCATATTTACAGAACCTTTTTCATGTTCTTTTAAATATTCTTTCAAAATTTTTATATTTCCATTTTTGAAATTTCTCTCGTACCAATCCTTGAAGCTAAAGCAGCCCTCTACAATATGTTCAAGTAATCTGTGATAAGAGCAAAAGTTGGGATGATCCTTCTTGTCGACCTCCTATGCTTCTTTGGCTCAGGAAATCTGAACTCAGGTTTCATCATCAAGTTCCAGAACATCTTCGCTACAGCTTCTTCCTTGAAAAAATAAACCCTATTCAACTGGTCTGCTATCCATAAACCACCTTACATCTGTCCTGTACTGTCACTGCTAGAACAACTACTTGTCAGGTTGATTATATTGCTGACCATACTGCTATTGAGACTGACCACGCTGTGATGACTGGAAATCCTGAGAAAATCGCTCATCCTAAATCATCATTGGCTGCTTGCCCTTGTCAAACGTTACCACTGTCCCGGACTTCTTTTCAAACACCTTAGCTGATCTGGACTTTTCAGCCTTTTTCAAGGACTCCATATGCTTAACTTTTTTCTTGTAAATTGCTTGCTTTGCTGAGTAACATTTCAAATGACTTAATCATAAGTCCCTTAAGCATGAAGGCTACTTAACCATTGATGCTCTTAACTAGAATCTTGATTGCAAGCTGCTCTTGAAGCTTAGGCCCACACTTCATTCTCAAGTTCCTTCATCACAAAATGTAGTTCACCAAGGTTTCTCTAGACTTCTATTACTCTACTATGAGGTTTCTTATGGTGAAATGGTGTTTTTTCTCCGACAAATCTTTTCACAAAAAAGTTTTCCAAAACTTCAAATGTCTTGATTGATCCATTGGGTAATTCTGCATACCAGTCAAATGTAATCTTTGAGAGTCTGCTCACAAATTGATGGAATAATAATGCTTCATTACCCCCTGTGTTGTTGCAGCTTGCCCGGAAATGTGCAACGTGTTGTCAGGGGTTTCCCGATGCATCGAATGTCTTAAAGGTAAACTGTACAAAGCCCTTAGGATATGACACGACATCAAATTTCTCCGAGTAAGGTCTACCCTTTGAAATTGATGCACCTCCTTTATATTGGGCTAAGGCCTCCTTTATCTACTGCTTGACCAACCGCTTGATGTCATTTTTCGGTATTAAACTTTGAACTAAATCCTTCTTCTGTGGTTCATCCTTGTTAGTGGAAGCAACTTCTTTCTTTTCATTTGTAATGTGCACGATCTCAGGCTGGTTCACTTCCAGAGACGCCATCTGTTGTGACTATAACTACCTATGCACTGTAGCCATGGTGGCCATGGTGGCAGCCATCTCCTCCATTCTCTTTTACATCAGGCTGATTTGCTAGTCGCTCAACTGAATGATCCTTTGTAAGTCATCCATGGCGTTCTCCTCGACAAAAGGTGGAGCATAGCACACAGATGTCGCGGTTGTAGTCTTGAAAAAATTGATTTCCATGAATTCCTCATCGAGATAATGTGACAAATCAAAATCCTCGTAGCCAATGTCTAGTCCTCGTTCTTTTGCCAATTCTGAAATCTCAACTCTGAGCTTCCTTACTTTATCATCAACTGCTTTCTCTTTAATCAGCATAAGATCGATAGGCTTTCATGAACAACGCTCTTGTTTATCGCATCCTCTGAAATAGTCGTAACGACAACGGTCGAAGCATTGGACTTATGATCCATTTCAAGGGCACGCTCACTCGACCTTTCTAAGACTATTGGTGTGACAACCTTAGGTATCCACACTTTCTTCCTTGATGTTGATGCCTTGAGACCGGGTGTCTCGGTGGCGACATCAGGACGTCGAAAGGAAGTGTGCTCCCTATGGTACGGACCAAGTACAGTGGTAAATGATCTCTTTCCAACATTTCTTTCCGATAGCTCCTCATAAACAACAACAGACAGTACTCTCGGGCCTAGAGGAGACTTGACTGTTCTACGTTCTGTAGGCCTCGGGGCAATGGTAGTAGCATATGTAACTGTGACAACAGTATTTAAACGGTTTATTTATAACAATTTGTGCACGAAAATCTAGAAAAAATCATTTATAAATAGTTATGTTATCATTAATTGGATTCATGCTTTTATATTTTTATATTAGAAAAATATTACCTTTCTCTTTTCACATTATAGCTTTCTAAAAGCAAAGAAATCGGAGAACTAAATGTTTACAAAAAATATGACAGTACAAATCTCGAGGCAATTCAATGATAAAGCATAATGATGGCGAATGAAAGGATTCACCGACCGGTCATCAACCTCTGACCATTAAAAATCCCGCATGATTGAATTGAAGATCGGTCAACTAAAAGGTGGGATGATCGGCCTAGAGCTGACTGAACAGACTGATATGCGACAATCATTTCTATACACACCAACTGGTAGAATTGTACCAATCGAATGAACCTACATTAACAAGTCTATTTGATACACGTATATTGCACTAAAGTAACCCTCACAGAAACTAATGATTAGACGGCATACTTGTAATCTTAGCTCCATACCCCCTAGGTCATTTCTTGGATAAAGATTATGCATTTTTTACTACTCATTATTGCTCTGTCTATCTCTCTCTCTACTCTCCACTCTGTGATGCTCTATATCTTAGGCATGCCTCCTCGACAATTTCAGATTCAACATGATGGCTTCAATTTTAATATATGCAATTGAATGATTCGTGTACACAAATATGAAATATGTATTGTTATACTGAATGCATTCTTTCTTTTTTCAAACTCCACTTCATCCTAAGTACAATGTGAGCTAGATCTTGCTTACACTCTCTATTTAATCCATAATAAACAGTCCTAAAATTGATAGCACTAGGGATGATCTTGCTCTCCAACATGTCTTGAATAAGTTTTAATGCATCTTCAGACCTGCCTTGTTTACAGAGACAAGTCATGAACATTGAGTAAGTCTTAAAATCAGGAAAGGGCCCTTTAACTTTCATACGAAGGAAGATGTTCCAGGCATCTGAGAACATCCCCATGTTCACGTACCCACGAATTAAAGCTGAGTACGTAATAACAGTTGGCTCACAACCTTCTTCTCTCATCTTCTTATATATCTCCATTGCCTTTTTGATCTGCCGCTGCTTGAAAAAATGGGCAATCAATGATGTGTTTATCTGCACTGACTGTGGAATTCCAGCTCTTTTCATGTCATCCAACTTATCTAAGGCCGCATCTAATCTGCCATCTCTTAAAAGTGCCTGAACAATGCTTGCATATATGTACTGATCTACCTTACATCCAAGCTTTTCAAATTCATTGGTTAGACTAACAGCTTCTTCAACTTTCCCTGCCCTGCATAAAGACTTGATGAGAAGAGAATAACCAATCTGGTTTTTAAACCCTCTTCTGCATAAAGAATTAACTGCTCTTCTTGCTTCTGCAAATTTTCTTGACTCGCATAAGGCAGAAAGAAAAATATCAACCATCTCTTTATCTGGCATGAAGCCTGAAGACAGCATTTGTTGGAATAATTTGATTGCCTCATCCAACTTTCGACCTTTCTTTCCACAAAGAAAGATAATCAGATACTTGAAGGTGGCGCCATTTGGTTGATAACCTTCAGCTTTCATTTCCTTGA
The DNA here is from genome assembly GCA_002079205.1 of Phalaenopsis hybrid cultivar. Lineage (NCBI taxonomy): Eukaryota > Viridiplantae > Streptophyta > Magnoliopsida > Asparagales > Orchidaceae > Phalaenopsis > Phalaenopsis hybrid cultivar. The sequence goes on from JXCR01145933.1 coordinate 24,146, forward strand.
AAGTATTCAAAGCAATTTCTGTAAGACCAGCTTGGCCATATTGAGATATCATGATTGTCCATGTATTCGGCTCTATCAAGCAATGCCTTCTCCTCATTTCCTGATAAAGGCTTCTCATATGCTTAAAATCTTTCCCACTGCCAGAGATTTTGATAGCCATATTATATGTTTCAGGGGTGTGGCTGTAATTGGGCTGCTTACCAACCCAAGAAAAAAATTGCAAAGCAGCACAGCCATGTATTTGAGATCTTTGCAGAACTGCCAGTACGAGTTCGGGTGTGAAAGTAATTGCAATTCTATCCAGTTTTTGTAGCAATTGATCACTATTGGTTGATGAGGATAAGACTCTGACAAGTTCTTCGGCATTGTTCACATCAAATGTGTTTGGTGGCTGTCTACAAACCAAATTCTGATCAGACGAACAGACTGAAATGTCCCGACCTTCACGAAAAGGTTGATGCTCAGCTAAATGGTTTAATTGTTCACCCTCTCTGTGAATGAGTTTGAAGGATCTGCACTGCTGCTCAACTATTCTTGCTTTCTCCGCTTCACCATTTTTAGTTAAGGAACTGATAACCAGCCTGAGAATATGATCAGTTGGATTTATCTTACAAGCAGACATTTCAATTAGTAGCTTAAAAGCTTCATTGGGTTTTGAAGCTTTGCAAAGTTCTTTAATGAAAACCGAATACGCCTTCCAAGTAGGCATCATGCCTTTACTTTTCATGTCATTGAAAACGCTCCATGCTTTAGAGATGTTGTTATGTTGGACATGACCAGCAACCAATGCTGTGGTTGCCACAATATCAGACTCAATGCCATTCTCCAACATTTCCTCATATATCTCACAAGCTTTTCCATATTGATCTAATCTGAAAAGATGTTGGAGAACCTGAGTATAAGAGGAAACCATTGGTAAACAGCCATGTTCTTGCATACCATGCAACAGTTCCAAGGCTTTCTGAACTTTGCCTTTTCTCAAAAATCCATCAATTAAACACCCATAAATCCTATTACCAGCATTCAAAATATGCTTCATATCACCCACAATCTCCATGGCTTCATCCATCCTTCCAGCTCTACACAAGCCTTTCACTAACACCTCATAAACATTTGAATCAATAGACATATTTCTCGCCGTCATCTCCTCAAACAACTTCTGGGCTTCATCCACATTCCCAGAAATGCAAAAGCTCCTCATCATGATTGTAAACACTTCAGTTTCCGGCAGCTCTGCAATCTTCATCATATCTTCTGCAACCAACCTTACATTGCCAATATCACCAGCAATAGACAGACAATCCATTAGCATTGCATAAATCTTAATATCAACTTTCAGTTTCTTCAAAACCATCTCTTTGTAGAACTCAAATGCTAGTTCTGCCTTCCTGGTACTGAAAAGCCCCCTAAGAATTGCTTCATAAACACTATTATCAATCTTGCATCCAGATTTCCTCATTTGCTCAAACGTCCACAGAGCTTTACCAATCTTCTTCGCATTTGCATAATGCGAAATAAGAATTGTCCACGTCTTAATGTTCTTCAAACACAAGTCACCATCCATATCCTCCATCAGCGTCTCCATCAAATCAAATTCACCAGCTTCACCTGCAATGTAAGCCATGGTGTTGTAAGTCTCTGTTGTGTGGCAAAATCCAGGCTGCAGCTTTATCCAGTGGAAGAATCTAAGAGCTATACTGCCTACTTTGAAGCACCTCTTCAGCACCATATCCACAATCTCAGGAGTGAATACAATTCTCAATTCATTCAAGCGCATCTCCAAGGGAATCTGGTTATCTGACCGGATTATTTCAGTTACCTTTTGAACGACTGAGCTAATTTCTTCCAATGCGCATGCATTCAGTCGTGTCTTTCCTCTTTCAATGGCTTGAAAAGTGCTATTACTTGCTGGAACATTTTGACAAACATCTTGCGTGTCCCTGTTTTGAATTGGAAAAATCTCTGTAATGATCTGATAAAGGGAAGGAGGGGAGGCTAAGGGTGGGTGTCGCAGGGAGGATTTGCAGCGGGAGAAGAAGAGCCCGGTGGATGACGGGCGGGGAATAGGATGGGGAGACAAGAGCTTGGATGCGCTCCTCATATGCTGGAAATCGGAATACCTCGTCGGATTTCAGAAAGAAAATACAGATTCGAATCTAATGAATAATCTTTAGGTACAAAAAAAAAAAAAAAATTGTTTCTTAGAATCCAGTCCGATAATATTGAAGAATATTACTTCTGTGTTATTCTGCATTATTCAGGTTTTATTGTGGAGGTATTCATGTGTTATTTTATTATTATAACACCGAGAATATTTTCAGAACATAATAATACATAAATATTATTATAATAACACCCCAATAATGCAGAATAACACGGAGAAAATATTCTCATATGCTAAAATAAATTTTTTTTTTGTCACCTTCACGTGGCGTGGTTTTATTAGACTCTGAACATATCTCTACGACTGGAATCCGAATATAATATTTGTTTCTACATATTATGCGAGCATTCCTATCTAAAAATTTCTCAAATTCTTAATTTAATATCAAGAGCAACCTCAACCCATATTTTTATTTTTATCAAATTGTCAAGTTTGCACGTGACATGGCTAAATAGATATCCCTCTCATTTATTTTAAGATAAACTATTTAAATCATTATGATTATTTCTATAATATTTTAATAAAATAGGTTAAAATATAAATTTAATATAAATATGTCTAAAGTAAAATACATGTTTTTAATGTAAATCCTTTTGGTGTGATTTACATTTTAGAATGTTATATATATAATGAATCAGCCTCTGCATTCAAAAATCCTTCTAGGTCATTTTGGATTGGTATTGATGTTTAAATAAGACTTTGGTTAGTAGGTCCGGCCAAAAAGATCAACTCATGGAACATGTCAAACACATACTAAACTTTTATCTGGTTTCAAGTCGGCCAAAACTATCCAAGAGAGACTCTTCTTCCCTAAAGCCGAATAGTTCAAGCCACACAAACTCATCAACGTCGCTTGGCCAATTCACTATGTTATTTGTCGAGAGATATAGGGCAACTAGTAAAAATTTTAAACTTAGAAAAAGTCCAAATGAAGTTTCACAAGAATAATTTTTGAATTAGTATAGAGCAACTATTTGATAAATATTTCTATATAAGTTTACATTCATTACTCAAATGTAGCATTTTTTATAGTGTCGTGCCTTAATCTCAACATACAAATAGAATGTTAGAGAACAAGCTTAGGACATTGAATCATTTATTAAAAGATTGTGCTTTTAAAAATTCTAGTAAAATTATGTAACCTTTTTTATTAGATTCTATATCTCATGCGTGGCATATAAATAAAATATGTGAGTATCTAAAACTAGAAAATATATACTGGTGAATAATAGTTATGATTTGTAGTGATTGGTCAATAGTAGAAGTGGTTTAAGGCCCTTTAAGAGGATGGAAGTTGAGACCCATTGATGTTGAGCTAATAGCCAAAGTTTAGAAAATAAAGATGAAGAGTATTCTATCTTTATAACAACAAAAGCAACAAAAATTATCTACTACTACAAAGAGCAAGGATTCTTAGCCGCCATGATTTCATCTCATTCATAATTAGTCCTTTTTTACATTGGAAAGTATAATATATAACCCTTTGTCAAAGTTTAGAGGATGAACAATTTGAATTTCCAATGTAAATATTTGATCCCACCAAAATAAAAGTGGTAAAAATTTGGTTCCGCTGAAATAGAAATGGCTTGAGTTACCATGACACACAGCATTCAAGCTTCTTATTTAATGTGTATTGGGTTGATGATGCTTTTTGAAACAGAAAGATGTTAACTAACAACATCTCATAAAAAGTGTAAGAAGAGGAATTAGGTATTTGCAACACGTTTTGTTATTAAAATCTAAGAGACTTGCTTTACATGAGCATCAATTGGCTCAGTATTTTTTATTTGCTCAGTGGTTATTGCTTGGTCAATATCTTTTATTTTTTTAAATGATTTGGTTGTTCTGAAACTATCCTTAACTTCCATATGTTTGATCAACTCATGATACAATCTTACATTCTCTATATAACTTAAATTCTTTTTTTTATAAATATTAAAATACATTTATGTCCTATATAACGTATTCAATACAAAAAATAATTATTTCGACAATTAACACACATAATAATAAAAAGCAAATTTCAATTACTGTTAAAAGATATTGATTGATATTAACCATCTGTTTAAATTTATATAATTTTATCATATAGAAGAGGCAAACCATCTGGCCTTTATAATGAATTCAAAAGTTCTTAAAATCAACCCCCTTTATGTTGGAATTGTGTTGTTGCATCAATTCTTCTATTAATTTTCTTAAAGAACTTTTCTTTATAGAGTTCTTAACTTTGTCATTCATTAAAAAGTGAAATGGTCTAAACCAAGAAAATTTATTTGTGATCTTTCAACTAATTTTAATGGGATTAGCAATTAAATCGTTAAGACTTTACATGGTGAGTATAATTATAATGGATGCAAATGGTGTAGCTTTTCTTCGTTGAGTGAGCGTTGGGATATCAAGTAGGTAAATTTTCTTTCCATATTAGAGATTATTTGGTAATAGTGTTTTTTCATTCTTTTTCTTCGGTTATAGTGGACAAAGTTTCTTCCATCTTTTTGAAGATTATATTAAAGCAATCTTTAAATCTCTTATAAGTATAACAATGTCTTAAAAAATTGCCATGCAACATAGAGGGGGGAAAAAAGAAACACTAGAATGTTTATAATTTTTAATTAACCAATAAAAATAACATGAATGAAATCTTGCGGTACTTGTTGACATCAATTTTTGGTACATGTTTTTGATGTTTTGAGATCGTATTTTCTAATACACATATTCCCGTTACTCAAAACATCGACAAAGTCACTTCGCATACGATCATGCTCAAATTGGCTCGATTGTTGGCAAATTTAGATGACCTCGAATGACAAAACGAACAGACGTGAGCGTCCGGAACATCAATTTTTGCCTAAGAAGTACACCAATATTGCTATGGTTTCGCGCATGAACCAATAAACGCGTCAAATATTTCAAAACAACATATTTTGGCCCCAGCGCGCTCGTGCCAGAAGGTAATTGGCGCACCTGACTACACCCATGGTTTCAGTGATCCGGCGCTCCCACACCAGACCTGTGTTGGACCCACCTTAGAAGACAATAAGTGTGGTGAACCCACGCTGTGCCACAGACGCGCCCGCGTCCGCGCCCTACCAACCAAATTTTGGCACTCCCGCATTAACCTTAGCACATTCAAGCCTCCCCAAGCGCGCCCACGCCTTTGTTTCTAAGGTGCATACACAGCGCACACGTGTCAAACACACACCGGAAGATAGAGAGTTGGGCCCTCTTGCACAGCGACCTTAGCGCACCTGCTCCCAAACCTAGCCAGGTTCTGATTTTTTGGATTATTTTGACCATTTTGACCCATTAAAGGCAAAGCTTGAGCTTGGGAAATGGGGAAAAAGTTTTAATGAAAGCACTTAGCCATCTACTATGAATATGAGCCAATCATATGCCTTATGGAGAGTTCATTTTGGGAGAATCTTCAGTCCAAGAGTTTGAATTCTTTAAAAAGCCTTGCCCTCCATTCTCATTGCATCCAAGCCAACTATTTGAATGGATGTGGGGTCACATTTGCAAAGGAGGGTGCGGAAAAGAGTTCTTGGTGAGGAGAAGAGCTTAGTGGAGAATTCTAGAGCAAGAGGGGTTTTCACCTTCTTTCATTCTTCTAATACTTCAAAATTTCCTCTAGATTTTATTTTATTCTTCACCATTCTTTAGAGGAGAGTATGAGGGAAGTCTTGAAGATACTTCATCAAGGAGAAGAACATCTCCTTGTGAAAAAGGAGAGCTTCATCCCACTTGAGGAAGAAAAAAATCTTCAAATCTTCTTTGGAAGAGGAGAGCTTCATTCTAACAAGGTAGGAGTGATCACCGCCATAGCCGCCTGCCTTGATGTTGAGATGTTGACGTCATTTTGTTGCCGTGGAGTTGACAGCTTGTCTTTTGTTGTATAGCACTTTGTCTGCAAATAACTCTCTCTTTGTGATCTTGTGGATGATCTAAAGATGGAAGATATCGAAGGGCTAAGACTTGCAATGATGCCGACAAACAAAAGGAACATGTGGGGAAGCTTTTGTGAAGTGGATCTTGCATAGATAGCTCTAAAGCGTAACGGTTTAAAACACCTCGGAGGCATACTCAGGAAGATGACCTAACGAAAGCATACCCACAACCAGAGATTTAGATTGTACCTATTCTTGGGTTCACTTCTTCCTATAAGAGGAAAATTCTAGATTTAAATACATCTTAAGCAATTGGGGTTGCTTAAGAAAACTCTCAATTAAGTTTGTGACTCATCCATAGAGAATTCAAATGTTGCTATATTCAAGGAAGGAGTTCTATTCTTATCCTAAGGGTTGTGGATTCTTGAAGGTTCTGAAGGATGCTGCCAAGATCCTAGACTATCCTAAGATTTTGTTTTGTTGTCAATAGTTTAGGTTCATCCTTTTCCTATGGGTTTTGAATGTCCATCCCCACAGTCCATCCCCACAAAACAGAATTAGCATACCCTAATAAAATGTAAAGTAAATCTAGGGTGATGTTCGTCGTTTAAATTCAATAGCCCTACAAAATAGAGTTAGCCTGAAATATGTTTTGATTTGATTGTTTGGTTATTATCTTTATTTTGGATAACCCGATCAAGATATTAATGGCATCTAATTAATCTAAGAGAATATCAAACCTACTCCAACCAAAAGATTCATATCAGCAACCATGTGTTGCACCGTTCAAGAGATCTTCGTAAACCTAGGTAAAGGGGTTCAAGTTGCATTTGTGATCTTCGTTCATTAGGGTTTCATTTAAGCTTTAATGTCTTTGAGACATATTATATGATTAGATTTTTTCTTTTTTTATGTTGTGTTTTATTTTTGTTATTTTGAATGATCCGATCATGATCCCTTGGCTCCATTATTTTAGATAAATTGGGGTTTGTAGTTTGATTAGTCACGAGTGACTAGAAGATATTTTATTAGCAGTAATGGGTTGTTTCCTCCAAAATACCTTCATAAATCCAGTTTCATTTTTTTGGTTCAAGTTTAAGTTTTAGTGACATTTAGGGTGAATTTTTTTTCGTTTTGTTTAAGTTGATTTGTACCATGGCCCAAAGTTGCCCCTATCTAAGATTAAGTGTGATTTCATTCTCAAACAAGAAGTCAAATAATCCTTAGGCTCCAGTCAGTGTTAAGTTGAGTTCAGATTATCCCATGTTAGGTTGGATTGATCTGAAAAGAGTTTTTAACCAATCTGGGCTAACTTAAGTTCATTTCAGATCCACTTCAAATTGACATGTTAACCACTGTTTAACAATATTGAACCTGGTTACTCTAGCTTAACATGGGTCAACCTAAGCCTGATTAGATTTTGGCTCACCTAGGATGAAACTGAGTTCATCTAAATCAGGTTACGTTAGCTTCAAGTTATCCTAGGTTAGGCTGGGTGAACTCAAGCTAAGTCAACTGGGCTAAGTCTAATCTTACCTAAGTTAGACTCAGGTAGAGTTTGAACTAATTTAGATTTTATTTATCCTTTAATCAAACTAGTTATAAGTTAAGATAGACTTGAATCGATTTAAACTTGGTTTAAGCTGGACTTAAATTAAGTTTGAAATTGAGTTATGGTCGGATAGATCTAAGTTAGGTCTGATTGAGGTTGTTCTGGGTTAACGCGAGTTAGATCGAGTTGACTTGGTGGTTTAGTTAAACTGGGTTGACCCGAGTTATGTCGGTTTAACTTGGTTGTTCAATTGAATTAGTTTAGCCTAAGTTAGGTCAGGTTGACCAAGTTATTCAATTGAATTTGGTTAACTTAAGTTATGTCAAGTTGACACGGAGATTCAGTTAAATTGGGTTAACCCAAGTTATGTGGGCTGACCTGGCGATTCAATTGAATTGGGTGAACCCGAGTTAGGCCAAGTTGACTCATTGATTCAGTTGAATTAGATTTAGTTGAATTGGGTTTAAGTTAACTTCGACACAAGAGAAATCATGTTTGACTAAGTTCAAGTTAGGTTGGCCTTATGTTAGGTCTATGTTTTGCTATACATAGTGAAAGTTCAAGTTGAACTAAGTATAAGTTAGGTTAGACTTAGGATGGTTGATGTTTAGGTATAATGGAGGTTAGACATAAAGGATGGTTGATGTTTAGGTCTATTTAAGTTAGACCCAGGGTTGGTTCATATTTTAGGTTTAATATGGGTTAGACCTAAAGGGGTTCATGTAGGATTTTAGACCAATTTGGGTTAGACCTAGAGTTTATATTTAACTCTAATGTGGGTGTCAGTTGCCTTTTTGAAAAAGTACATTTTTAATTTAATATATATATAATTTTGGAAAATAATATTTAAATTTTTGAAAATATGAGACCAAACTGATCTTATATATGTAATAGTTTAAACAAACGAGCACAACATCGCAAAAGATGCATCTATCCCAAGGAATAGGCACATTACTTGCTAATGAGGCTCAATTAAAAAAATAAAAGAATTTATGACATTCGTTTTAGTCTGTGAAACATTTATGTTGACTGATAAATTTTCCCCTATCTAATATTAAGGATTAGATAGAGTTTATATTAAGCTAGGTTCTAAAGTTTTCTATCAGGGAAAACCCCTATAGTTAAATACATCTTAATTGATTGATGTCACTCAAGAAAACTCTTGATTTAGATCAGAAAATATTGTCTTCAAGAATTTCAGAGTTTAGGGTTTTCAAAGTCGGACAAAGGAGTATAAAATGGGGTAAGTTCAAGTTTGGAACATTTATTGTGGAATCTAAAGGGAGAAGATTAGGAGATGTCACAGATCCTGAGGAGAACCTTGGTGACTTTCCAAACTATCCTATGGTTTGACTTCAATTTTGAGAAAATATAATTAAATGTTGCATACTGCCAATTATTGTTATTTAGGGCATACACTTGATTAACATGGTCATACAAATAACCTGTAAGATAAGAGGGTTTATGTATTAATGAACGATAACCTCAAACCCAAGGCAATTTAGAGCTTAAATTATACAACATGATTGTGCAAAAGCCTAAAGATAAGTTGAGGATTTATGTTGTACTAGACAGGATACCTCGAAGTCCTATGACTTTTTTTTTTAATTCTAAAGAGAGATTTGTTGTTGTAAATCCACTTGCTCTATTGCAGTTGTTCTTGTATACATTCTAGTTGTGTTGCCCAAAGAATTTGTTCCAAGCTCCTTGTCAAAGTGGCAGTCCAAGGGTCTAAGGTTCGAAATGTTTTACTATGTTATCTTCAAGGTTTTTGTTTTGTTATTGTTCAAATGTCTTATTTGCGAGAAAGTTGACTAGATTGATACCAGTTAGAATCCCACGGTTCTCTTATTCTGGTACCACTATTTTATCTTGAATTTACTTAGTCTAAACGAGTTGTTAAGCTCATTTAAATTGGAGGATCTCGTTAGCAACCGTAGGTTACTTCATCTTAGAGACTCCCGTAAATTCAAAAAAATGTATTAAGTTTTTTTAAAAAGATGTTATTTTAATTTTGAAAACATGCTTTTTTTATTTTTCAATTTTGATATAGTTTTACGGGTAAAGTAAACAAATTAGGTGATAAAAAGCTGTAAAGTAGATAAGTAAAATTGCATTGCATAAAATATAAATGTGTACCTGGGCCTCTGTTATGGTTGCATGATTAGTATCACAAAATATAATATATTTGCAGGAAATTTAAGTAAATTACAGGAAAGTAAACAGTAGCATCAGGTATTGAAAAAGTCTAAAAATCTAGCCGTAGCAAAACACGAGCGAGTAAAAGAACACCCGTAGTCACATATAGATGATCAGAACTAAATGTAAGACATTGGTAAAGGTTAGGGCTCAGAGCTAAACTGTATGCATCCAGACCTTGAGTGAGAACTACCATCCTGATATCCTACAAAGGGAATTCCTATCCTTGATCCATGTGATTAACCGTGGACCTTTATAGGTTTTCATTTTAAATCTAACTTTCATGCATATAAAATTTACTTTAACAGGAAAAATAGATTTCATTTAAAACATTTTGTAGAATGGTGTAGTCCACATGTTGATTAGTTCAATCAAGCTAGTAATACTGTCAACCTAAGAGTATCGAGAAAAATTATCTTTTCAAGAGTGGTCGAACAGTATCATCAGTCCTTATCCTCTCATTTTGTCGAAGTTTCATGAGGTAGGAGATACTATTCTAAATCCCATGTCATATCCCTTGTTTTAGCACACATTAGCATTATTGTTATTGCCCTAGCACCTATACCTCAGACTTACACAAGTCTGATGATCCATATGTGGCAAAAACAAATATCTTTAGTTGCTCACAAGCTTTTTCATAGTTGTTTTAGCTGGTACAGTTGTCGGACATTGATTTCTTGTCATTATGCGGGATTTTGTCCCCTTTTCTTCATTTTAGTTAATGTCAGATTTTTTTGTTCGTAAGTGTCTACTTCAAGTTTTCTTGACCAACACAAGAATTTTTTAGTGACATAAAATCAATTGTAGCAAAAGGGTATCAAACCCCAATCTTCTCGTAAAAGAGATGTCCAAAATACATGATAATGTTAAGAAAATGTCCAAATATGCCCGACAATGCTCATGTCATGCATGCACCTCAAGTGCATGTCACATTGGTCCTTCGATCCCTTTGTTGCATAGCAATCCCTTCTCATTAAGGGGCTTACTTTGGGCACCTAGCACTCCAAGGTAAGCTTTCTCGAGCATTTCTCAGGTGCTTTGGTGCATATAGGGTCAAGATAGTTCTAGAGGTTGTAATCCCTAAGGTTCTGGCTTAGGCTAGTAGTGAAGTGGTCACTTGTGGGCACATTCACTTGGGGTAATTGAATTTCTTCATCAGCCCACCCCTGGGTTACAATGTGTCTCTACATCAGCCTTATTTTCTTGTAGAATCAGAACAGATCCAAGCGGAAGGGTATCCGGATTGGACCCTTGAATTCTCCAGGTTGTCTAATTTGTAGCTCAATTTAAAATATTATGGGACATTTTCTTTGCAGAAAAAATTATGTAGAAGGGTCTCTCACAGTCATGGTTGTCAATGTGAGGTGATATACAATCCCCCTCTTCATTATAGTTGATTGTGCAGCTGTTGGGGTTGCAAACTAGAGGCAGTATTGTGCATGCCACAAATCTTCTAATTATTTCAATAATAATTAAAGACATTGTATCCACTCGATTGTATCTCAGGATGCCTAAAGGATTTTCATCCCTGTCCACGGTGAAATCATAGAAGCAGCCACACTGTATAGTGATCATACCTTTTACTCATTTCTAATGAAAAGGCTCCAAATAGGTCTTCTTCTTTAGATACCTTGTTCATCCTCTTTCCCAAGCCTTTGTCACATTCTCAACATTGATGTCCTGGTCATCTTTATTAAAGACTAGTGAATTCTAGTATGTTGATCTTCTCACCACTGAATTTTTGTGAATGCTAGAAGTGTTGTCGTCTGACGTTCTACACACACTCCAACTCTTCCTCGAAGATGATTTGTCTAACAATAAGTTCTCTAGTACCATGGAGTCAATAACCCATGTGGTGTACGATTAGGCATGAAGATGCACCTCTCAAAATTGTCTTCCTCGAGATCAAATCTCTCTATCCTAAAGATGGGATATGCTTCCCCAGGGGTGTATTTTGGCATTTAAAACTTGAACTCTGGCAAATCCTCCTTCATGGATTGCGACGAGGGCTCCTGTTTCTTCAGTCCTTCAGCTCTCTTTAGCCTCTTGTTCTGGTTCCTTCATTGCGCGCGGGTCAGGACACTCTTAATTTTGGTGAGGCTTGTCATGCAAGCATCCATTATCTCCTATGAGGCAGCAATTGCTACTGATCTCAATCCTCCACCGCGCTTGCCCTATCGGCGGGTTGCTCGAGTTTTGTTGGCTCCAAATTCGTCTTGGTGGTCTTTTGTGGTCTTGAATGGAATTCTAAAATAATTTTCTTCCCTTCTCTTCCTCTTAACCAATAATTGATGGTAGTGTGCGTTGTACAACAACTCAACTTGTTCCATGTAAAAATCAAAGTAGATCTTTTATCATTTTTTCACACACATGTGGTCCAGGGCAAAGCTTACATAGCAATGAAAATGAAGATAAGTCTAGGGTCTGATAACTTCCTGCGATAAATAGCAACAATGTTGATGAGTCAGCTTTAAATTTGTCTTAGTTACTATTTGTTTTTTTTTTTGCTTGTATGTTTGATTTCATCAATTTTTGTAGTTTTTTATTTTTTTTTTGTTTAAGAAATTTTGTTTCATTAAGGAAAGAAGCTCATAGGCATCAACCTAGTGAGTGGGAAAAGGTCTCTAAGGGAAAATACTTAAGAATTGAATAAAAAAAAAATTGAAAGAGACAGAGTTCATTTCATGTTTTCATTAATTTTTTCAAATTTTCATAGTTTACAAAAGGGACATCATTTCTTTTCTTTTCATGTTGTGTAATAATTTTTCAAATGCCATCCATTAATCAAGGCATGTTCCTTTTTCCTTGGCAATTAACTAGTCGATAGGATCCTCCCGAGTACATCTTTTCCACAATTTATGGGCCCTCCCATGTTGGTTCGAATTTCCCTCCTGTCTTGCGGTGAGCAAGAATAAGTCTGCAGAATACCACGACCAAATCAATGTTTTGGAATGTTCTCGGACGAACTAGTTTGTCGAGGGCCTGTATCATCTTTGTTAAATACAGCTCCAAGTTTTGTTGAGCCTTACGACATTTAACCTCCAAACTGTCAAGTTCTTCGAGCCATAGTTTCATGTTTTCTTCTTCAATTATTTTGTTAGTAATTATTATTTCGAGAGAAGGAAGTTGCACCTCAAGCGGATTAGGGCTTCGGACCCATACACCAGGGCAAATGGTGACCGTGTCGGTGTTTGGTTTGTGGTATAGTAGGCCAACAAAGCTTCCGGTAGCTGCTCATGCCACTATCTTGTGTTTTTGGTCAATGTATTTTTTAAGATTTGAACAAAATTCTCATTGAAGGCTTCGAATAAACCATTGGCCTTGGGGTAATAGATTTTTGAATATCTCCAGTCCATCTCATTTCTCTAAACCAAATTGTTTTTGTGTTCTTGAAGGGTATCTCATTGTTTGAGATTATCCTTTGAGGTATTCCAATTTTGTAGACAATTTGACTCTTAAAGAATTGGAGAACCTAATTTTCCTTAACTTCCTAGAGCTAAATTGCTTCTTCCCATTTGGAGAAGTTGTCTGTAGTGGTCAAAATGAACAAGTGGTCTTTGGAGGATGGAGGATCTATAGGGCTCACTATGTCTGTGCCCCAATACTCGAACGACCAAGGCACAATTTTTGGGGGTGGCACGTTAAGAGATTGGGTAAAACTATCCCGTGCACCTGACATTGGTGACACCTTTTGGCGGTTTCCATGCAATCTCCCATCATTGATGGCCAATAATTTTTGAGTCTTTCTATTTTCATTTTCATTTTTGTCCCTGCCTGGTGTGCAGCGAAAAGCCCTGAGTGGACTTCCTTAATGATTTCATTGGCTTCAGATTTGCTTAGACATCGTAGCCACATTTGGTCACAAGACCTGCGATAGAGGATCTTGTTCACCGAAGAGTAGGGCAATGCTCGCTGCTTGATTTAATTTGCATTAGAACTATCTTTTGGTAATCTCCTAGTCTAAAAATATTCAATGAACGACTCTTGCCAATCTCCTTCTTATTTCTTGGTTGCTGTAACTGTCACATCGACATCAACTTTGTGAAGTCTGCTCATATCTATTTGAGAGAGGACCTACCGCACTTGTGCTAAAATTCAAACATGACCCTCTTCCAGTAAATTAAACTTCTTTACGAGCTTTGCCAAAACATCAGCTAATGAGTTCTCTCACCTAAAAACTCAGAAAAGCATAAGTTTTGGGATTTGTTCTAATAGCTTCATTGTGTAGTTGAAGTACTTTTCGAGCATTGGTTTTAGGGTCCTTTTTGTTCTAGCAGATTTCTATGTCCTTGATTTCCATTAATATTCCAAAATTTAAGCTGATTATGAGCGCCTCGTATTTGGCTTTATTATTTGTACACAACTCTGTCAAGTGGTAAGATAATGGTATCATTACTTGGTTTGGTGTAATGAAAATCAATCCTACTCCTACTTTGTCAGGTACAATTTTTTTTTGTCCTTATCTTTATAAGCAGACAAAGCCCCTTTGAATTGTTGTTCCCAACAACAAGTATGTGAACCTTCGAGCTCTAAAATTTATTTGTTGGGCAGGTCATCATTGAGAGGGAATCCTGCTGGTATCAATTATACTACTAGAAAGTTCACCAATATTTGTCCTTTGATAGCATGTAGTGGAATAAAGGTTATGTAATACTAGAGCAGTAACATTGTCTACCTGGATAAATTTCCGGGGAGCGTTGGTCGAGTCATTAAATACTGCACAGGATTGACTCCCAAGATGAGAGTCGCCTTATAAAAAAACATGTAACACCTTAGCTTTTAGAAGGTGAAGAACAAAGCTAAGCAATGCTTCTTAGTTGTAGGATACCTTATTTCAATAGTAATTAGGTGGTGACTTTAGTAGTACAATGCATTTTATTTACCCTCATCAATGACTTGGGCCAACAAGACTCTGACGGAGTCATCTATAGTTGTGGTATGAAGGAGCAGAGGCCTTCCCATGGTAGGGGTTGCTAAAATAGGAGGTGTCATTAAATATTATTTGCTGCTTTCAAAAGCATGTTGGCATTTGTCATCCCCAAAAATATAGCATCTTTTATGATTAAGACGGTGAGAGGTTGACACCTACCTAACAAATTAGATATGAAACGTCATATACATGCAAACTTTCCATGAAAAGGTTGTAGTTGGGTCAAATTCTTCAAAAGATGCATATTTAAGATCGTTTCGATCTTGTGAGGGTCAAAATTGATTTCACTACAACGAGCAATAAATCCTAAGAGCTTCCCTAAAGTGACACTAAATGCTCACTTCAAGGGATTCATCTTAAGATTGAATTGCCCCAATCATTTGAAGAAGATTCTAAAATCATACACGTGGTCATCCTTTTGTCTGCTCTTGATGGCTAAGTCATCCACATAACACTCGACCTATACGTAGATAAGTTTGTCGAAGATTCTTATCATAGCCCGCTTGTATGTCACACCAGCATTCTTAAGTCCAAAAGGCATTAACTTATAGAAGTAAATCTCGATGGGTGTTTGAAAGATGGTATTTGGTTTTTCTTCTAGAGATGTTTTGATTTGGCTGAAGCTTGACATTCCATCCGTGAATGAGAAAATTTCATGAGCTGATGTAATATCTACCATCAATTTTGGGATCGGTAGAGGCAATTCATTTTTTGGACAGGCTATGTTCAGGTCTCTGAAGTCGATGCAGATCCAAATTCGACCATTTTTATTTTTCACAGTCATTATGTTGGCCAGCTAAGTTGGATATTTTTTTCCTCGGATGAAGTCAGCATCGATTAACTCCTTATTCTCATCCACGACCTGTTGTTCTATTTCCACATATATTCTTTTTGAAGCTTGCTTTACTGGGATTGCAGTTTTGTTTATCCTGAGTGCTACTTCTGGAGCGAGTCTAGAAATTTTTTCATAGCTCCAAGCAAAACAATATTTTTATTCTTTTAGTAGTTAGATTATTTCTTTTTCTTCGATTTCATTAAGTAGTGATGTTTAAAAATGAATGCTTAAATTTCTTTATGTTTTGCACATTTATTCGGATCAAATTTCACTTTAAAGAAAGTATATTCAAGTTTTCTTTGCAGATATAATAGGTGTTGAAAGTGGAGCAATGTGGAGGGGACTTGGAACAAAGGAACAAAATGGAGGACTATCACCATGACGTTGGAATCATGGGCGCTTAGGGATCAATCCCTCACCTGACAAATCGAGAAGGCAGCGCTTAGGCGCTACGCACTTGGCTAAAAGGCATCACGACACTGGCACCTCGTCACCACTCCCTTGGGAGCCAAGGCACCTAGGCCATTCTGTGCAAACTGAAAGTCTGGCGCCTCGATGCCTGCCTCTGGGCGCCCATGCACCAGCAACTGCCTGAGGCAGTTTTGAGCACTTCGGAGGCCTGTTTTGGGGAGTTATTGGGAGGTCGTGGAGTGGTCTAAGGGGCTGGAAAAAGGGAGCACGAAATATAATGCCTGTCAATCGAGTGAAAAATATATTATTATAAAAATAAAATAAAATGCCTGTCAATTGACTCTGTTGACTGACTGATAATCAGATCCATTCCAAGAGGAATTTTAGTCTACTGGTATAGCCGCCTGACTGACTCCAGACGAGGTCGCTCGACCAATCACAGTCAACCAATTTTACCATGCGATCGGTTGCCAACCCAGTCTGCATCTCACACTTCACTTGAAACTTCAATCACCCAAAATTCAATCTTAGCCGTTCGATCCTTAAAGATTCATGCTGCCATTTTTGTCATACATAGGTATTGATACCACTTAAAGTGATGAAAGAAAGAGGGACAATGGTTGAATCATTTATATTAATTACTAATCAAATTTGGTCTTAATCTATAGTTAAAAGTCTATGAATGGTAGTTAATGATATTTTTTAACCAATTTGATATAAAGTTAAACTAATGCAAATGAATTTTTTAAACCATTTTTTTTTAATGAAAGCATATTTTAGTGAACAAATGAGAACACAAGAAAACATAATGATCTATGAGCACATTTTTTTCTTCAAATTCGCCTCATAATACCAAGAACCAAAATTCATTGGAGCATTGGGCTGTGATGTTGACCTATTACTTCATGACATTTGTTTTCATGACCTTGGGAAATATGTTTGTGTGAACTGCAAAACCATAAAATTTTTACATTTGTACATTTTTTTGCATGCCAGCCCTATTTCTTTTTGTTTGTTTGTTTGCATATTCATCCCCAAGCTTTAATTTATTCATTTATTTTTTAAAGTATTGATGGCCTCGTTTCTCTTACCTGTTCAATTATTTGTGAAAACTGCGGTTAGTTAATTAATAAGTCCATCATCTTTTCCAAAATATTGTCAATATTTTGATTTAATATAAAGATTTCATATTGTTCATGGCAGCCGGCAAAACAACATTCATTTTAAAAAGAAAAAAAAAAGTCAAATCAAAACAAAAATGCCGAGTCTTGATTTATTCAAGAGCTCACAACAGCAAGAAAAATGTTGCATAATGATAAAAAATTGATTTTTGTGATTTTTGCTAAATTGGATATATCTAATCTAAAGTCAAATATTTGCCAAATAATAATAAAAAAAAAATTGGTTCACATAAGCCTAAAACATAAGTTTTGAGCACTCCGCATTAAGGAAAAAAATTTGCGTACGTCTGTGTACATGATGGAACGACATTATATTTACGTTATATCTCTTGTAAGCTCCATGTAATCTCTATATAACCTACTTGTAACCTCTCTGAACTTATAAATAAGTTCCGTGTTTCTGTTTTCACATATCTATAGGTTACATGTAACTTACATGGAAGTTATATGGAGGTTACAAGGGATATAACACGAATATAATGCCTATATAACGCCCATATAACCTCCATTATGTACGCAGCGCTGTGTAAGACGTACACAAATTTTTTCCCCGCATCACATTTCAGACTTTCACAAGCTTATCATCATTCTTTAATTTCAATTAAATCAACGAGAGGAATGCGTAGTAAAAAAAAAAAATAATCAGCATCATTTATTATTCAAATGTCTAATATGAACTGAATGGATTCCATAACTTTCACACAGTTTAGTTCTAAATAAAAAATGATTAATTTCAAAATTACATTTTTAGAACTAAGTTGAAGTCATTTTCGATTCTCAACATAACTTAATTAAACCAAATCAAACCTTGTCTGCCCCATTCTTTGTTCTTTTGCAATTGTAGTTGCGTAGTTAAATTTATCCTTAGCTGGCTGAAAATGATGCCAGCAGAAGGAAGGCTTGCTTGCTTCCATTATGAACTTTTCTGTAGCTTCCAACAATGTTAGTGAGGACGAGTCAACTGATGCTACTTGTAGACAAGAGAAAATATTAGGTCAGGACACCAGATGCATCCGGAGTCCTATAGGGAAGCGACACGTGTAAAGTGGACCAATCACAGTGTATTGTGATGAGTCCACTTTACACGTGGTGACTTTTATTGGACTCTGGATCATCCAGAGTCCTGACATAATATTTTCTCTGTAGACAAAGAAGCATAAGAACTAAAATAAACAAATTACATAGAAAATAATTTATAGTTTTTGTTCATTTAAGTGTGAATTAGATCTGTTTGATTTGGTTTAAATATGATATTCTGACAAACCAAACAAAATAGTGCTTGAGTGAAGTAGGTTGTGTTTGTGCCCAGTGGCAAAAGCAAAATTTAAAGAAGGTTGGCAAATTAAAAATCTTACTTAAGAAATAATATGACTGACTTTTTCAGAAAAAATAAATAATAAGATATTTTTCTAGTAAAAAAAACCTGCAAAGCAATATATATATATATANGTTACTTCTTAATTACAATAAATTTATAGATGATTTATTGTACAGTAAAGTTTTTACCAATGTCTTCCTCAGTTAATATTATGAATGAACTTGCCAAAAAAATTATCAACTATCTCATTTCACTCTTCTAGCATATTACTCACCCTATCATAACTTTTAACTCAATTGTTTAGTATATTAAGGTTATAATCATTACAAGAAATACAACAAAAGCTGGAGGGTAAAGTGACGGCCATTAGCGAGCAAGTAAATTTGCTTTTATTTCTTATGGCTTTCTCATGCCTATATTATGACTGACTGTTTTTCGACGGTCCTGGCCGTTTGCTGTTAATGAATCTAGTAGCTGACGATCATGAAGTAATGACCGACAATCTAAATTGTGGTTCCAAAACAAATTATAAAGTGATGATCAGAGACCGTTGAAAAGTTAGACCGTAGGTTTTAGGATATTTAATGACCAATGGTAATGATATATTAACCAATGCTTCAAATTATCAGTTATTAAGAGATTAATAAACTACAGTCAATTATTATTGAAAAGTGGTCGGAAATAGATTTTATATCAAATCGGTGACCCAAAATTTCACATTTTTTGCTCGCACGCACGCCCTTAGCTCTGAAGTCGACCAAAACCCCATCGCGTGAAATTTCACCATGGTTTACCTTTACTCGTGTTCTTACACTCAAATCATAGGTAATCTCGATTTTGATATTGACGTTTTTTTTTTTTTTAAATTTTAACAGTTAGATTTATTACATTTTAAGATTTAGAGTTTTGGAGAAATTCAAAATTTTGTTTTAGTTTTTAACAATTTTGATGACATATCTAATTGTTACGTGTGTTTCATCATTGAGAAATTTATACATGCAGAACCATAGGGAAATTTACAATTGTAATACAATTCTTATCTATTTATATATCTGACACATACTTTCACACATACGGACATAACAGTTTGGTGCTTTACACATGTACTTGAAAACGTGTAATTAAATTATGAGTGCTTTGTGTGCAAATAAGAAATTTTTGTTTTGAGATAAGTAAATACACAAGAATTGTGTAATATGCATGTAAATTCTTTTTCTTAAGGTAAATTCACATACCTAGCACACAACTCTAATGTTTTCATGTATCTCACACCTAATTTTGGTATTTCTAAACAAGACACCCCGATGCTTTAAATCTATTGTATTTTAGTTTTAAAAAATAATAAAAAGAATGTTGCTGATGCCGTGAAAAAAAAAAAAAAATTGACTCACGGATCTAGTTGAGACAGCTGCAGCTTATTTAATAATTCGCTGATAAGTTGATTAAAAATAATCTGCTGATAAGCTAAGTACGGTGGCTATTACAAATTTTTATTTTTTTATAAAAGCTAGACCGTTGTCAGAAAGCTGCCACCGCACCTAGATAGGTGTTGCGTGAAAACATTGTTTTCGGCGTTTTGAAAACGCATAAGCTGCTAAAATGCAATTTACCCAAAATTCAAAAATTTATCCATCAAATAGAAAATCATTTAAGATTTTCAAAAGAAAATAAATAATAGATGCACTATCAAAATTTGAAAATTGGAATAATCAATGCATCATTTACACAGATTTTTATTAGTTAGTGACCGCCACTGCCATTGTGTCACTCTGCTATTGTCAGGTCGTCGTTGAATCACTAATTTGTTCCCCGTCATATAGTCTCTCTCTCCAAATTACTCTCTCTCTCTGATTATGATCTGAAGAGAGAAGAGATCTGAGGACTATGACATACAATGACGTGAACAAACAAAAGAAACATGTGGGGATACTTTCGTGAGGTGGACTTCGCGTAGATAGCTCTAGAGTGTATGTCCGAGGTAAACTACAACCATAGATTCAGATTACTGTACCAGTTCTGGGGTTCGCTTCTTCTTATAAAGGAAAGCTCCTAAAGTTAATTACATCTTATAAAATTCGGGATTGCTTAAGACAAAACACAATTAAGGTTATTACTTTTCCTCAAAAAAGTTAAAATGTCATTGTCGGAGAAAGGAATTTCAAAGTCCTATCCTAAATGTAGTAGATTTTAGAATCTTTGTATGTTTTTGAGCTATTGTAGGGTTTTGTTTTGTTGTTATTATTTTAGTTGGAGTTCATCCTTTTACTTCTGGTTTTGAATGTCTGTCCCTGCAAAATAGAGTTAGCACACCCTAATAACATGCAAAGTAAATCTAGGTTGACGTCCACCTTTTGTTTTCAATAGCCCTGCAAAATAGCGTTAGCATAAAATATGTTTCAATTTAACTGGTTGGTTGTTCTTATTATTTATGAAAACCCAATCAAGATGCCCATGGCTTTCCATCCTTCCAAGGTTGTTGGCTTACCTGATCTACTTAGTCTAAATAGTGGTCAAACCTACTTTGAATGAAAGATTCTTTTCAGCAACCATGGGTTACATTTTCCAAGAGAACTTCATAGACTTAGGTAGCAGAGGTTCAAGTTGCATTCATTGTTCTTTGTTTATTAAGGTTTAATTTATGTTTTAATGTACTTCTTTCGGATTTTAGGGGTTGAAAATTTTATGTTGCTTAAGACTTCTGACTCGATTAAGTTTTATTTGTTTTATCATTTTGTGTTTGATTTTGTTGTGTGGGATGACTCGATAAAGATCCCATGGTTTTGTCATTCTAGGGTTATTGGGGTTTGTGGTTTGACTAATCACAAGTGACAGAAGGATATTTTATTTAAAAAAGAATGAGACTTTATGAATAATCATAAACTAATATGAATTTATAAAGGAAGAAAGGTATAGAGTTTTAACTTTAAGTTGAGGATAGTTAAGTTCAAAATTATTAAAGGCTATCCAAATATAGTAATCCTCACTTGAAAAAGTAAAATAAAAGGAAACAAGGGATTGAAAATATCCTAAAAGAAAAAAAAAACAAAAAAAAGAAAAATAGGTGATGAGAAGCTTGAGGAGTTGCCTAATAAAAATTAGCTTCACTTGAATCAACTTAAGAAAGGGGCTTTATTACACTTTCTAAACTTGTATTGGAGTTCTAGTAGCATTCTTGCTAAAGTTTTAATGAAGTTCTTTTTCATATGAATATTCTAAATGTTCTTAATATAATAAATTGAAATTCTTCTTGAAATGAATAGAGATTCATAAATCTTAAATTTGATTGTTAAGTATTCCTAGACTTAGAGTTTGAATCTAAGTTATTAAAGATTTTTTTAAAATTTTGTTATTTTATTTATTAAACTAAAGTATAGAAGTTATAAGGAAATCTTTATCCTATGTCATATTTTTTTATGTAGTAAAAGTGGCACTTGAGGACAAGTAATATTTAAATTCGAGGGATTTTGATATACCAAAATAATATATTGTCTTAAGCACATATTTTATGCTTATTTTTTCTATATTGCACTTTAAAGAAGGGTATTTTCATGTTTTTGTTGTAGATATATTATTTTTAGAAATTTGGAGCAAAAATGGAAAAAAAGACAAAATTTAGAGCAAAAATGGAAAAAAAGATGAAATTTGGAGCAAAAATAGTGAATTTTGGAATTCTGGCACATGATGCATCGTTTGACAGAGAGCTAGCGCATGATGCGCCAGAGATGAATTTTTGCGGATTAAGGCGGTTCGAGACAAATTTTGCGCAAATTTTCAAGGGAACACTTGTTCTACACATCCCTTGGAGTGATTCAAAGCATCTATACACTTTAGAAAGTTCTTTTGTGAAGAGATATGTCTCTTGGATCAAATGACATATCTTTTGAATTCAAAAGAGTTGACTTTTGGAGAAAATTTTGGAGGGAATTTTGAATTCCTTTTGAAAGGAGGCAACTCCTACTAAAAGAAGAAGACTTTAAAGAGTGGGGAGAGAGTTGGAAGGGGGACGAAAAGGCAAGAAGGTGGTGGCGTGAAAGGCAAGGAGATGAGATTTTCTTCTAGGGTTGTATAAGGAGAGGCAAGGTGAGAGTTTTCTTCTTCATTACACTTCTAAGAGAGAATTGAGTTTGTTTGTAAAGAGAGAAAGACTTGGAGTGAACTTCTAGGGATTTTCTTGTGAAGGATTGTGAGATACTTTATGTCTTTTATTTCTTTTATTTTGTAAATTTGTTTTTATATATGAATTCCGTGTTGTGTCGTATCCTTCTCATAAATTTTAAGTAGTCTTCTTTATCCTTCTCCCTACTTTGAGATATGGTTTTTTGAAGAATTGATTTTGTTTTCTATGGTTTTAAATGTTAATAATTTGTGATGACTTGAACTCCGATCTCCATTTACTTTTCGATCTGGCCAATTGAAATGTTAAAACATGTTGGGAAACATATGTTCTAAAAAAGGGCTATGATTTCTACAACAGGGGGAGAGTCACATTTGATTTTATGAGAGAGTATGTCATCCATGGAATTGAGTGCAAATAAATAGTGAAATATACTTTGTTGGATGCAGAAATGGAGATTTTAAGGTGATAGATTAAAATCCCTAATTTGGTCTAGTTAATTGAAAGCTGATGCGAGATTGTTAGCCCTCGAGGGAAGGGAGTAGTGGGAGCTCTGAAGTGGCAGCCAGTATCATCCCAACCTAACCATGGAATTAGGGACCAAACTCTAGATTAGTCGATGTTCTTTATAGCACTCGAAAGAGGGTAAAGAATATGATTGCTCTTATTTGGCACAAATGAGTTATATATACATTTTTAATTGATTTTAATTTCTTCACAATCCATATACTCATTGTAAAGGGGAAGGATGCTTTCTTAAATTTAAATCTTCCATCAACTAAAAAATTTGTTTCATTTCGTAATTTTACTTTTAAACGCTTAGTTTTAAGTTAGTTAACTTTGTTCTTTTAACTGCATTTTAATAGCAATAACTTTAGTAGTTAATATTCAAACTTCACACTTTACTTTTATTTTTTCATTTTTAAGTTATAACATAATTATAAGAATTTACTTATAGGTTTTCCAACTTCCCTATGGGATTGATATCTAGGACTCTATTAGAGCCCTTTATTTCTTGAGTGCTATGTATACTTGCGTTGATTTTAAAAGGGATTTGGCTGTTTAGAAAGAGTTTTAAAGATAAATTATTTTCATAAAATATATTTTTTGTTGGGATTATATTGTATATTTATTTTTATATCTATCGTGTATATTTTGTAATATTTAAAAATATTTATAAAATTTACACACTAAATTTGACTACATCAAGTTTTTGGTGTCATTGCCGGGAAAGTAATGTAAAGTAGCATTAGTAAGGTTTTTTATTTTATTTTAAAAATAAAAAAATATATAAAAATAAATAAAGAGTGTTTGTAGTTTAGTTCTGAACATTTTCTTATTTAAGTGTGACTGCTTATTTTTAATTACTTGCTTTATTTGTTTATGTGTAGTGTAAGATCTAAAAATTTAGTACCTTATGATTCTGAGTTAGAGAGATAACTATTATAAAAATTCAAATATAAGAAAAAGAAATAAATCAATTTAGCAAAATGGCTTGTAATTTAAGTAATGTTGGAAATGAAAATGAACATCATCAGAGACCTTTAAAAGATTATGTTAATCCGACAGCAGATGAAATTCATTTAAGCATACAAAACTCTGCTCTAGCTACCAATTCATTTGAGCTTAAACTTATTATTATCCAAATAGCATAAAATAATCAGTTTAGAGAAACACCAACTGAAAGTCATAATTTACACCTTGTTAGTTTTTTAGAATTGTGTGTTATATTTAAATATGATGGAGTGTCAAATGATGTTGTCACGTGATATGCCTAAGAAGGTTCAAATTTTCATATGCTTTTAATGGCTATATTTGGTGATTTTCAATGATATTCCACTTTAAAGTAAGATATTTGGTAAATTTTTGGTTTCAGGTACAGGAAATGGAGCTTTGGAGAAAGAGAAAAAATAATGGAGCAATTTGGAGCAAAAACAAGCAAGAAAAAAATTTTTGTCCTAGCACATTTCGATATGTCTTTCTATGTTTAATCTCTTTTACACTTCTCACATATTTTTGAATGAAATTACACTTTAAAGAAGTGTTGTTTTCATATTTATTTCGTACGTCTATCTGTTAGGAATGAAACACAACTGAAACGGGGCGAAATGAAGCTGAAACAGAGCGAAATGGTGGAGTTACTGCAGACCAGCATTGCAGGCGCCCAAACTGGCACCGATGATGCTCGAATCTAGAGATTGACAAAAAATATGGAGCCAACAACATCGATGGTGCCCGAGACAGCTTGGACACGATTTTGGGCGGTTATGGCCGATATTCAATGCATTTGGACAATTTTTGGAAGGTTGCTTGAGGCATCTCTTGGGAAATTTGTCCCTACACGATAATAGAGTGAATTTATGTAAAAAAAATGTGGTGTGTGTGAGTAGAAATGTAGATTTCTACCTTTGTGAAAAGATTAGAGAGGGGACTTTGAGAGAATCTATAAGGAGATGTACTAGCATTGCATGGATTAGCGGGAGACTTTGTGGGAGAGATTTTTATATTTCTTTCAAGAGAAAAAAAACTAAGTATTATGTTCTTCATTATCTTATGATTTTGTAAACACTTATCTAATGGATTAGCTTTGATGTAATAAAGTTTTCATTGTGTTTTCTTTGTGCTTTAGGATGTATCTTTCTTACTATTTTTTTATTAGGAAATAATGACATGAGAAAATTATGCCATTATTTTCCTTTTACTTTTCTTTTTTAATGAGTAGGATTCATGTTTAAGATATTGGGATTCATGTCAGAAGAATTTTTTATTTTAAATGTGATGGTTTTTACTTGCACTTTTTTTAAATTATAATAAGGGCTCGTTGTACTGTTAAAATTTGTTGTAATTGCATTAAGACCCGAGAGGGCGGTGTAATTCTCAACAAAGTGGAACCACATTCAAATTCCATGGATGGTGAAGTTCATGGGGGTGTTGAATGCAAATAAATAGGAATATATATATATATTACTGTGCGAAGAATTGGAGACTCTAGGGTGACGAACTAAAATCCCCAATTTAGTCTTAGTATTTAAGAACTTAAATACTAAGAACTAAATTTTTACTTCAACCCACAGAATGAGGAGAAGGATTTATTAGAAGAGGTCGTTATGCAAATAGAGAGTGAGCTAAACATTCAAGGGATCACAATAAGGAATATGAAAAACCAAGTGGGGCAAATTATTAACTCAGTTAATAATCATCCTCAATTAAACTCCAACCCACAGAATGAGGAGAAGGAATTAATGTTAGAAGAGGTTGTGATTCAAATGACAAGTGAGTTGGAAAATCAAGAGGTTGCACTAAGGAATATAGAAAACCAACTGGGGCAAATTATTAATGCAATTAACAATTACCCCCTCAGAGATTTTATATAGTGGCCTTGAGATAAATCCCAAGGAGATGAGAATGATGAACAATTTGAAATTATTGAATAAATATTTAGAAGATAATTCAAGGATATGTTTCAAAAGAACTTTGAATTGAGAAATGAGGATAAGGAGATTGAAAGATAAATGAAGAAAATCCCTACGGAATTATAAAAACTTATTTCCTCAACTAAGATAAATATAGAAATACAACCTCGACCATTTACTCAGTATCAAGGGGAAGAATTGAAAGACAACACTGAACAAAAGAGTAACCAAGAAGAATTTGATCTAGTATCTAAATTATCTAGAGATAATACGATCCAAAATTTGGGAGATCATAAAGTATCTTACAAAGATCCATTTCTTATAAAATTTAAGGATGATATTAATATGAAAATTGAGAAAATCACTAGTGAATATTAGTCTAGAAAGAAATATGAGGAACAAGAATATGAATCAATCTGAAAAGGAAGAGCTGAAAGAAAATAAGAATCAATCTGAAAAGGAAAAGTTGAAAGAAAAATTTAAGACTTTGTAGAAATCTATGGATCTAGAAAAGATTGGGTGATTAATCACGAATTACTTAAATGGAATTTTGATTCAGGTGGAATCATTTGTCGAGCTGATGAAGTTAAAAAAAGCGCTTTATGGGAGGCAACCCATAGTTATCAGTGTGGTTTGATTTAGTGTGCTTAAGAGTTATGATTGTCACTGTTGTGTTATGATTGCCTTAATGTGAATTATTTAGTTTGATTGATAATTGGTAGATGTTTGGATTATTAGTTGTTTGATTACATTTTTGTGTGTCATGAGGGAGGTGATTTCTTAACTTCTTATTATGGTTAGACTCATATGTTCTCTTGTTGTAGTTGGATTGACGAGTCAAGTCCAACTACAACTTGGGTCTCACCCGAAATTGAGTTTTGGAAGAGACATTATGAATTTATTAGTGATAATTCCATCTCAATTTTGTTTCTTCCTTTTTTTGACCTTATTTTCATTTGGTAAGAGTAGTTGATCTGACTTTTTTGTTGTCATAGATTGTGTAAAATTTAATTAAATATAATCAACTAAATATATATAATGTTTTCTCCTCCTCTGATATCTCCCATAGATTGATAATGAACATATTAGTTGTAGAAGGATCTGTACGGGAATTGATCTGTCAAATATTCTTCGATCCACCCTTTTTCTTTAAACATCCGAACTAATCCTGCTTCCAAATTTCCAGTGTGATTAAGAATTTCTTTCATTATCCAATCTAGGTGATCAAAAAGGTACTTAAGTCTCCTACTGCGTTCATAATACTCTGAAGTTCCCTTTCAATTTTCTTCAGTTTCTTTGCCAAAGCAAGCGAACTTCCAACTGTTGGTGGTATTAACGGAGTTGAAGCATGTAAATATTGATCTATGATGGCTTTTAATACTTCATTTCTATTTCCACAATAATTCTAATCTATAGGATTCATGGGCTCCCATGGTAATAAAGTCTTTTCCTAACTTTCATATGGAACTTGGGCTTGACTGCAAATCAAAAAGATGGTAGATGGATGCCCAAGTCCATAAATTGGTCCATTAGTAAGAAAACCCATAATAGATTTAGATATAATAGACCTTATATCAGTGGATTTTTCCATTTGAATGCAGTAATTTAAAATAGCACATTCTTTGGTAACTCTACTAATTTTCATAGTAGGGAGTAATTTTGCAGCAAGAAAGAAATGTAATTGCTTAAAAATTGGATTAAGTAGTGGAGTGGAGAAACTAACATATCCTTCATCTCGTTTCTCCCACATATCACTTTCATTCGTCAGAAGATTATACACATCTTGCATCAAATCTTGTGTAGGAATGAAATTTGTATAATGACAGATTGGAATGTTGTCTATCATATACAATTCATTAATCCTTGCAGGAGTAAATGATACAGCCTTACCTCGTACAAAGACAACACCTTGAGTAATTTCATGTAAGTTTGCATAAAACGCTTTCACCAAAAGTATGACAACCACAAGCGTAGTGTGACACAAAACAAAACTTCTCAATGCCTTTGCAAAATGAATTTATTAATCGGACAAGTAAGATTGATCACTCTATGATTAACAATTCCTCTTTCCTTGATCAATCTCCTCTTCATAATAACTTTATCATATAATTGTTGCACGTCTAAACTAATGAACTTTCTTTTGTTTAAAATTCCATACCTCAAAGTATTTCTGGAATTAGAAGCCATGGAATCCAAAAATAAAAAGTTACTAGGCGTCCAAGGATGTTTTTAGGCCTTTTTAAACTCATCCTAATGATTACTATGAAGTGAAATCACGCCAAAACCCGCCAAACGTCGTCTAAAACCGTCCAACCTCACTTGGCACCGTCGGCGCTCACGATTGGCATTACCGGCGCTGATGTGCGTTATCTAGGGCACCGTCGGCGTCAGTGGCCAAAATTGCGATTTTCATTTTTATATTCAATTTGACTCCAAATTTTCCTTCAATAATAATATTTGACTTAATTTATAATAAATGCAATTGTGTAGGATTATTACCTACTAATATATAAGACACTTAACAAACTAATTAGTATTACATAACAATATACATATGGGTTGCCTCCCACAAAGCGCTTGGTTTAACGTTGTCAGCCCGACATACCATTTATTTAGTTAGGTTGACTTAACATTAAAACTTCTTTAAATTGAGGTATGAGCCCTTTATCATAATGTTTCAAACGATGCCCATTAACTTTAAATATCTTTCTAGTGTTAGGATCTTTAATAACAACAGTTTCATAATGATAGAC
Source organism: Phalaenopsis hybrid cultivar (assembly GCA_002079205.1). Classification (NCBI taxonomy): domain Eukaryota; kingdom Viridiplantae; phylum Streptophyta; class Magnoliopsida; order Asparagales; family Orchidaceae; genus Phalaenopsis; species Phalaenopsis hybrid cultivar. The sequence continues at coordinate 52,900 of JXCR01145933.1, forward strand.
TTTAATCACTTTAAATGGTCCTAACCATCTGGATTTCAGTTTTCCTGGAAATAATCTCAATTTTGTGTTATATAGTAGAACTTCTTGTCTAGGGTCAAATTTCTTTTTAATAATCTTCTGATCATGCCATATTTTCATTTTCTCTTTATAGATTTTTGCATTATCATATGCTTCATTTCTAATCTCTTCAAGTTCATTGAGTTACAAAAACCTTTTCTCACCAGCATCCTTTAAATTAAAATTAAATTCTTTAATAGCCCAAAATGCTTTATGTTCCAATTCTACTGGTAAATGACATGTTTTTCAAAAAATCAATCTATATGGGGACATTCCTATAGGAGTTTTATAAGCAGTTTTATGTGCTCATAATGCAGTATCTAGTCTAGCAGACGAATCCAATTTATAAGGATATACAACTTTTTCTAAAATGTGTTTAATTTCACGATTCAATATTTTTGCTAGAGAACTAGTTTGAGGATGATAAGCAGTAGAGAATCTATGTATTATATCATATTCTTGATTAATTTTTTTATTCTTTTATTCCTGAAATGAGATCCTCCATCAATAATGATTACTCTCGGCATTCCATATCTTGTAAGAATATTTATAATTAAAAATTTAGAAAGACTCCGAGCGTAAATCTAGGCACATCAATAGCTTTAATCCACTTAGACATATAATCAACAACAAGTAATATATATATAAATTTACAAATGAAGGCATAAATGGTCCCATAAATTCTAATCCGCACACATCAAAAATTTCAACTTTTAATGTGTAATTTAGAGGAATTTCATCTCTTATAGAAATATTTCTTACTTGTTGACATCTATCTCATGTTTTAATATATTCATTAACATCTCTAAAAGTAGTAGGCCAATAAAATCCAGCTTGCAAAATTTTATATGCAGTTCTATTATTCCAAAATGTTCTCAAAATTCAGAATCATGACATCTTTTAATTATTTGTTGAGTTTCTTCATAAGGCACACTTCTTCTAATAATTAAATCTTTACATTGTTTATATAAATATGGGTCATCCCAAAAATAGTCTTTCGAATCATAAATAAATTTCTTTAATTGTGGATTCTTGATATCAGGTGGTAGAATGTCACTTACAATATAGTTTATTATATCAGCATACCACGGTACATCCATTTCATCAATACTATATAAATGTTCATCAGGGAAATTTTTTAAAATTTTATTTACAAAATTAGTTAATATTTCTATTTCTATTCTAGACAAATGATCAACTATTTGATTATTATTTCCCTTTCTATCTACCACGGTAAAATCAAACTCTTGCAATAGAAGTATCCATCTAATGAATCTTGGTTTAACATCCTTCTTTTGCATCAACTATTTAATAGCAGAATGATCTGTATGCACTATACATTTAGTTCCAATTAAATAAGATCTAAATTTATCGAAGGCATAAATATAGCTAATAACTCTCTTTCAGCAGTTGTATAATTAATTTGAGAATTATTTAGAGTTTTACTAGCATAATATATAACTTTAAAAACTTTGTCGTGCCTTTGTCCTAGTATAGCCCCAATAGCATAATCACTAGCATCACACATTATTTCAAATGGTTTCTCCCAGTCAGGTGGTACTATTATAGGTGAAGTGATTAAGTTTTTCTTTAATAATTCAAATGCTGTTATGCATTCATCATTAAAATCAAATTTCATATCTTTTTTCTAAAAGTTGGCATTGGGGTTTAGTTATTTTTTTAAAAAAAAATTATGTAGCACTAGAAAAAACCATCATGTCCTAAAAAACTTCTCACCCCTTTAACATTATTAGGAGGTAGTAATTTTTCTATAATTTGGATTTTTACAGGATCTACTTCCATGCCATTTTTAGAAATTTTATGCCCAAGAACAATATCTCCTGCAACCATAAATTGACATTTTCCCCAATTTAAGACTAGGTTGATTTTTTCACATATCTACAGAACTTTTTCTAAATTATTAAGACATTGTCTGCACTATTTTTGGTGTGGGGTTTGCCCGTAAGAAGCTGTCGGTCATCGGAATTGAAATCCAGTTGCCCGCTTCGGAAGGACGTTTTAAAAAATTTAATTTTGAAAAAGATGAAGTCAAACTGACCCCATAATTTTCATAGTTTAGATGAAGAGCCTTTCTCAAATCATGTATCTATCCCGAAGGATGAACACAAGAATTGAGCGTGAGGCTCGATCAAATAAACTAGAGAAAGTTATGACATTTTGAAAAAAGATGAAGTCAAACTGACCCCATAATTTTCATAGTTTAAATGAAAGAGCGCTTTACCTTCGTGTATCTATCCCAAAGGATGAACACAAGAATTGAGGGTGAGGCTCGATCAAATAAACTAGATTTAGTTTTGAAAAATATGAAGTCAAACTGACCCCATAATTTTCATAGTTTAAATGAAAGAGATGAAGTCAAATTGACCCCATAATTTTCATAGTTTAGATGAAAGAGCACTTTATCTCAAATCATGTATCTATCCCGAAGGATGAACACAAGAATTGAGGGTGAGACCCGATCAAATAAACTAGAGAAATATCTATCCCGAAGGATGAACACAAGAATTGAGAGTGAGGCTCGATCAAATAAACTAAAGTATCCATCCCGAAGGATGAACACAAGAATTGAGGGTGAGACTCGATCAAATAAACTAGAGAAAGTTTCGCGAAGGATGAACACAAGAATTGAGGATGAGGCTCGATGAAATAAACTAGAGAAAGTTATGACATCCGTTTGGTCTGCGAAACAAATGCATTGGCCGACAAGTTCCCTTATTTAATATAAGGAATTAAATAAGATTTATATTATGCTGGGTTCGGGAAAATCTTCCTATAAGGGCAAGCCCCTATAGCTAATTACATCTTAGGTAACAAANAAGAACTTTGACGACTTCCCAAGCTATCCTATTATTTGGCTTCAATTTAGAAGAAATCATTTAGATGTTTCATCCGCAATTTTTATTTATTAGGATTTACATTTGTGTGAATCAATCAGCACAAATAATCTTGAAGATAAATTTTTATTTATTAGGATTTACATTTGTGTGAAGCAATCAGCACAAATAACCTTGAAGATTTTTATTTATTAGGATTTACATTTGTGTGAAGCAATCAGCACAAATAATTTGCAATTTTTTATTTATTAGAATTTACATTTGTGTGAAGCAATCAACACAAATAACCTTGAAGTTTCATCCTGTAATTTTTTTATTTATTAGGATTTACATTTGTGTGAAGCAATCAGCACAAATAACCTTGAAAAAGCTATCCTATTATTTGGCTTCAATTTAGGAGAAATCATTTAGATGTTTCATCCTGCAATTATTTTTGTTAGGATTTATATTTGTGTGAAACAATCAACACAAATAACCTTGAAGATGTGAGGATATTAGGATTTACATTTGTGTGTAGCAATTAACACAAATAACCTTGAAGATGTGAGGATTTAGGTCATGACAAATGACAACCTTGATTAGGATTTACATTCGTGTGAATCAATCAGCACAAATAACCTTGAAGATGTGAGGATTTAAGTCATGACGAATGACAACCTCGGAATNGTCCCACGGTTCCATCGTCCCGACACCACTATTTTCTATTGGAATCACTTAGTCTAAATGAATTTATTAAACTCAACTTAATGAGTTCCATAATTTCATTTAGACCGTGGAAAACCTCGTTAGCAACCGCAAATGAACTTACGAAACTCAACTTAATGAGTTCCATAATTTCATTTAGACCGTGGGAAGCCTCGTTAGCAACCGTATTTACCTCCTCCGAGGGGTTCCCGATCTTCCAATAGAGACGTATTAATTTAGTTGAAGTTGTCCAACTTAATGAGCAAAATGAACTTATCAAACCCAACTTAATGAGTTCCATAATTTCATTTAAACCGTGGGAAGCCTGAATGAATTTATCAAACCCAACTTAATGAGTTCCATAATTTCATTTAAACCGTGGGAAGCCTCGAAACCCAACTTAATGAGTTCCATAATTTCATTTAAACCGTGGGAAGCCTCGTTAGCAACCGTAGGTTACTTAATGAGTTCCATAATTTCATTTAGACCGTGGGAAGCCTCGTTAGCAACCGTAGGTTAATTAATGAGTTCCATAATTTCATTTAGACCGTGGGAAGCCTCGTTAGCAACCGTAGGTTACCTTCTCCGAGGGATTCCCGATCATCCGATAGAGACGTCTTAATTTAGTTGCAATTTTAGTTTTGTGTCGAGGGTTCCCGATCTTCCAATAGAGATGGCCTCGTTAGCAACCGTAGGTTACCTCCTCCGAGGGGTTCCCGATTTTCCAATAGAGACAATATTTATCGTAGGTTACCTCCTCCGAAGGTTCCCGATCTTCCAATAGAGACGTTTTAATTTAGTTGAAGTGTCAGTTTTGTGTTTGAGGGATCCCGATCTTCCAATAGAGATGTTTTAATTAGTTGAAGTTGTGTTTTTTTGTGATGTTTGTGATTAAATTTTGAGTTGTCTTATATTTTTGAATGTTGTGGGGATGATTTATGCAACTTTATATTTTCTATGCAGGTATGTAAATACAAATATAAATAAAAGTGCAGTAGAAAAGTACAAGAAAGACTGTAAAATGCTGTAAACTGTAAAAGTGTACCAGCGAGTCTTCTTATTTCACCACCTGCAACTCAAAATGCATGTCAGAGCAGTTTATGTTTATAGACGAGTCTTCTCGTTCCATCACCTGCAACTCAAAATGCATGTCAGAGCATTTATGTATATAGAGTTGGAAAATTAAAGTTTTGGAAACCTTCCTAACTCTATGTTGTGTATTGGGGGGTCCTTAAATTTTAAGGAAATATTATTAAGCTAAAACATATTAAGTTTAATTGATCTCTAAGATATTCACCAGGTTAAGAGTAGGGAGCAGGTCCATGCAACATTCTTAATGTTTGGTAAAAGGCTTTGGGTTCATTTAAACTTTATTATGTTACTTAATAATTCATCCTGAATATCCTGATGCTCAGTGGACTGTTGATGTCTTGCTTATTCCCAAGAATAGGGTAAATGTCATTTGTCTTTTAATTTGAAGATTATGTTGGTGAACAAACTTTTAGAGGGCAAATTAGTGTTATTGAGAACACTTAGCCAAATTTTTAGTCCTAATTGGACTTGTGGTGTCTTAAAAGAGTTT
>JXCR01145933.1:59433-82960 GCA_002079205.1 Phalaenopsis hybrid cultivar
AAGTTTAGGAGCTATTTTCTGAATTTATTAAATATCCTATTTATTTATTCAAACCGCGGGCTGATTGGATCCTCGGATCCGTCGAAAAACCACGCGGCGCGCTCCTATTCGATGCTGCTTCTGAGTCAGCTGCCACACGCCGCGCCGTTTCGTTCCATAGGATTATCCGACTTGATCTCCGCCGTTCATTTAATACACGCTAGAATGGACAACATCCGTTCATCGTCCCCGATAGCCTTAACCGAGAGCCGTCCATTTTAAAAGCTTAATATCTCCCTCATTTCTTAATGAATTTTAGTGATTATTTTTTTAAAATGTTCTTCCTGAAGAGGCAAACACATCCATATGATAAATATGCTATGAAATCAAGCAATTGTAAATGTAGAGCTCGCGAAGGTTTGGGAGAGTAAGTGAGTTATGCCTTTGCTCCGAGAGGAGTAGCCCCAATCAGAGATTCTTCACACCTTTATTAGGTCCCAAAGAGCTTAGGGATGAAGCCTCTGGCTCTGGTGTAAAGCCTATGTATGATTTTGATAAAGGCCGATTTTGGGTATTGATTGAGAGCTATGGTAGAGGCTCTGTAGAAGGGGGATTTGATGGGGCTTTGGCTTCTTTCACTCTTGTGAAGGTGTAGAGCCAATTTAATTGAAGTTTGGTGTTGTGTAGGTTGGGATTGAATTTTTTCCTGGTTTGGAGCAGGAATTCAAACCCAAAATTGGATTGCCATGGTGGATTTGAGAGGGGGAAATGGATTGAAATGTACTGANGTTGGAGTTATATTTTGATTTTTAAAAATTATTTAAGTTTCAAATTTAATGGTCACTTTTGAAAATCAATTAAAAATATTAAATGATCTCCAAATGACTTGAAATTTTTATGATGAGTTCTCTGACTTATAAGCCATGGTGGAGAACAAAAATCAAGTGATTTTAGTCTCTGTGTGCTCAAAATTAAATGTTTTAAGCAATTGGAGTTTGCTCAAAATAGTAATATTTTGATTCTAAAAAATTATTGAATTATTTCTTAAGACTACTCTAGCTATAAAGAACTTACATAAATTTTTGTATAATTTTCTAAGTTACAAACAATTTTCTATAATTATTTGAATAGAAAATGTATAAAAACTTAGAAAATTAAGATCTCTGTCTAGAGATCTTTTATGTCTTTCGAAAAATGCTCAAATTGTGTATCTAGACAGAGGCTACAACATATAAAAATTTGGGGTCAAGGTGATAATTCAATATGTATGGAGAATTGAAAAACCCCTAACCCTAATTCATTTTTTAAAAATAATTTATGCATCAAATTAATGTGAAANTTTTAGCTTGGGTTAAGGTGGCTAACCAAGGGTTGAAGCTTATGATGCTCAGTAAAAATGGCACCATAGGGTATGGACATGTGGTGTGACAAGTACATTGATTTAACCTCCTTATTATCCCTTTAAGAATTTTTCTCAAAGTTTTACCCATGGGATAAATATCAAGGTTAACCATGGGTGGATGGCTGGCTTTCAACTCAACCCTAGGGTCTAAGGTGAAATATGGTAAGGCTCATTTGACCATACCAAGCTCAGATGGTTTGGATTTGACCATAAGTCCAAAAAGGTGCATGTGACCAAATTTTGTGCTTGAACTAGGTTAGGCATGTCAATTGGCCCAATTAAATATGGAATTTGGTGTAAGAGACCATAATTAAGAACTTTCATGAAGGGTGAAAGTTATTTTGAGGTCAATTGGTTAATCAATTTGGTGGATTTTTTATTTTTGACCCAATTATAAGCATGTTGGGCTAAGTTTTGGTCAAACTTGGGCTAGCCATGGGCTACGTCAAAATTTTTTAAGCATATTGGGCTAAGTTTGGGTCAAACTTGGGCTAGCCATGGGCTAAGCTCAAATGAAGCATGTTGGGCTAAGTTTGGGTCAAACTTGGGCTAGCCATGGGCTAAGTCCGAGTTGATTGAAGAATATTGAGCTAAGTTTGGGTCAAACATGGGCTAGTCATGGGCTAAGTTCAAATTTATTGTTTTGGTTGGTGTAAAACATCACGATTAACAATTTTCATGAAGGATGAAAGTTGTTTTGAAGTTGATTTGGTGGTCAATTTGGATGGATTTTGGTGGGTTTGGATTTAGACCTTAAATTAAGCATGTAGGGCTAAACTTGGGTCAAACTTGGGCTAGTTTTGGGCTAAGCTCAAATTAATTGTTGTGTTTGGTGAAAAACACCATGATGAACAATTTTAATGAAAGATGAAAGTTGTTTTGAAGTTGATTTGATGGTCAATTTGAATGGGTTTTGATGGGTTTGGGTTTAGACCTAAATTAAGCATGTAGGGCTAAACTTGGGTCAAACTTGGGCTAGCTTTGGGCTAAGCTCAAATTGGTTATTATGTTTGGTCACAAATGATCTTATAAAGGATTTTAAACAAAAATTGGATGCGAATTTGAGGTTTAGGACATTCAATTGTTGAAATTTGGGGTGTTAGTCAATATTGAGACTAATTTGGGGGTTTTGGTCAAAGATGGTCAAATTGACCAAATTGGACCATAGTGTAGTTGGACAAAATGAAATTGAAAATATTTTGTATTTAATGGGATATTTTGAGAATTTTTGGAATATTTGGAATTTTGGGTCATGGAGGGGCATTTTGGTAATTTGACCATTTTTTTGGAATTTTTGTAAATTTGGATGTATTCAAAGTGTTTGGGATAAGTTTTTGATTAATTTTGGGTATTTTGGCATAATTTGGAAATTTTGGCCAAACTTGGGTCCCAATGGCATTTAGGTAATTTGGAGGTGCCTAGGGGCAAAAGACCCAAGATTAATAACTCAAGTAGAATTGGATAGATATCCATTCTAAATGAACCATGGATTAATGAAATCCCCATTTTGAGTTCCCATATATTGGTCTTAGCTAGGGCATTGTGAAGATATTGTGAAGGTATGGTGAGGGTATGGTGTACCTTAGCTCCAAATCAACACCCAAGGTCAATCTTAAGGCCTAGTAACCCTATAGGAACTCTTCTTGAGCTTCCCCATAATGATCTTACCTTCTTAATATTAGAGGTTAGGACCAATATGTGGAGCTTCAAGTTGATTAAAGAGAAGAGTTTTGAGTTTCTAATGGCGAGGATACCTTTTCTAGTTTTCTAAGACTAGTCAATAGGAAAGTCCTATGGCTAGACCTAGGCTACTAAGGAAGTTTCTAGACCTCAACCAAAAGTGAGGTCAACAGACATAACTCAAACAAAGTCCCAAATATAGAAAAAGCATCCATAAATACTTCCATTCCATGCTCTATAAAATTTCTAAAAATTAACATCATGCATCTTTGAAATGTTGCAGGTGCATTGCATAATCCAAAAGACATTCTACGGAAAGCAAATGTTCCATATGGGTTTGTAAACATTATTTTCTCTTGATTTTCTGGAGCAATTAGAATTTGGTGATATCCGGTATATCCATCTAAAAAGCAGTAGTATTTGTTTCTAGCCAATCTATCCAACATTTGATCTAGAAAGGGCAAAGGAAAGTGATCTTTTCTGGTGGCCATATTTAATTTCTTAAAGTCAATACAAATTCGCCAACCAGTTACTTGTCTTATTGGTTATAATTCATTTTTCTTGTTTTCTTCAACAGACACTCCTCATTTCTTTGGAACATAGTGAATTGGGCTTACCCAAGCACTATTTAAAATAGGATATATAATTTCAGCATCTAACCACTTTAGCAGATATTTTTTACAACTTCTTTCATTATGCGGTTTAATCTTCTCTGAGGATTTGCTTTAGGTTCATACTGTTCATCTAATAAAATTATGTGTATACAAATTAAAGGATTAATTCCTTTAATATCTGCTAAAGTCTATCCAAAAGCCTTTTTATACTTTTTTAACATCTCTATCTACTTTTGTTCTTGAATTTCATCTAACTCAGAAGATATAATAACAAGTAATGTAAATGAATCTCCTAAAAATACATATTTTAAATGGGCAGGTAATATCTTCAATTCAAGTTCAGGTTGTTTAATACTTGAAGGAATAAGATTTTTACTATCATTTTCCAGCAAGTCTAATGCTTCAAATTTGTCTTTAATATAATCTAAATCTTCTTCTTTTACTTCTTTTTCAATATAAAAAATATCTCCTTGCTTTAATTTATCTTCAAATTCATTCTTAAACTGCTCATTGCTTAAATAATCAATTACTTCCATCCTGAAACATTCATTATCTTTTTCTATTGCAGGATATTTCATAGCTTTTACTACTTCTTTGATATTAACCCTCATTATTAATTCTCATTTTTGCACATCTATTACAGTTCTCCCTGTTGCAAGAAATGGTCTCCCTAAAATAATGGGAATCTCTTTATTTTTCTCCATATCAAATACTATAAAGTCTATAAGGAAAATAAATTTATCCACTTTTACTAGCACATCTTCTATAACTCCTTTTGGATAAGTTATTGATCGATCAGCTAACTAAAGAGTTACAGTAGTATGGGAAATTTTTCTCAAATCTAAACGTTTAAAAATTGATAACGGCATAAGATTGATACTAACTCATAAATCACATAAAGATTTTTCGTAAAACTTTTCTCCAATTGCATAAGGTATAGTAAAACTACCAAGATCTTTTAATTTTTTAGGAAGCTTTTTTTGAATAATAGCACTAAACTCTTCACTAACGGTCTCATGATATGTAAACTTCCTTTTCTTATTTAATACATCCTTCATAAATTTAGCATAACTTGACATTTGTTCCAAAGCTTCAACAAAAGGAATATTTATTGTTAACTTCTTAAGGATTTCCAAAAATTTTGTAAATTACTTATCTTTATTCTTTTGTTTCAGTCTTTGAGGAAACAGAGGTAATGGTTTTTCTACAGGGCTCCGTGTTTGTACATTTTCCTGTTGATCATTTTTCATTTTTTCCTTTTCTTCATCAAATTTAGTTTCTCTTTGGATCCTTGTTTCAACTTCTTTTCCACTTCATAATTGAATAGCTTTAATTTGCTCTTTATTTTGATCTTTTGGATTAACTTCCACCGTACTTGGAAGAATTCCAGAAGGTCTATTACTAAGTGCCGTAGCAATATGTCCTAATTGATTTTCAGTTTTTTTAATAGCAGCCCCTTAATTTTGTATTTAATTTCTCATATTCAACATTACTTCTTCCATCGTCAACATAATTTCCTTAACTTGTGGGTTAGGGTTGGAGTTAAATCCCGGAGGATAATAAGGTCAAAAATTAGAATTTCCTTGATTGTTCAGATTTTTGGATGGAATCACCGAATTATTATAATTATTCCAACTAAAATTAGGGTGATTTTTCCAACCAGGGTTAAATCCCTGGATCTAGAAAGGATTGGGTGATTGATCACGAATTACTTAAATGGAATTTTGATTCAGGTGGAATCATTTGTCGAGCTGATGAAGTTAAAAAAAGCGCTTTATGGGAGGCAATCCATAGTCATCGGTGTGGTTTGATTTAGTGTGTTTAAGAGTTATGATTGTCATTGTTGTGTTATGATTGCCTTAACGTGGATTGTTTAGTTTGATTGATAATTGGTAGATGTTTGGATTATTAGTGGTTTGATTACATTTTTGTGTGTCATGAGGGAGGTGATTTCTTAACCTCTTATTATGGTTAGAATCGTATGTTCTCTTGTTGTAGTTGGATTGATGAGTTCACTACAACGCTTGTCTCACCCGAAACTGAGTTTTAGAGGAGCCATTATGAATTTATCAGTGATAAATCCATCTCAATTTTGTTACTTTCTTTCTTTGACCTTATTTTCATTTGGTAGGAGTAGCTGATCCAACTTTTTGGTTGCGATAGATTGCATAAAATTTAACTAAATATAATCAATTAATATTTGGATTCTATGCAAGTATACGTATCATTATCAAGTAATAATGGACTTTCTATTTAAGCCCCAAATATTGATCCTACGGGGAATGTTTAAATTAAAAATGATAAATTTGGTAGGAAATTCACATAAAGTCAACTGAAATCACTGTCACTAATTTCAATTGTTGAGATGTAATCAAAATTAAAATTTTAAACTATTATCAAATCAAATATACTAATTTCCATTGTTGAGATGTAATCAAAATTAAATTTCTAAACTATTATCAGATCAAATATGCAAAATTTTTTAACTATGTTTATGTAACGGAGATTCTTATGTGAAAAAGCATCCTTCCCAGTACAATAAGGCTATGGTAAAATAAGATGAGATAAATGTTCATAATATGTATTGTGTCAAATAGGAGCAATTTTAATTCTCTACCCTGATATAGTGCATAGAAAGTCATTGGCTAATCTCAGTGTTTAGCCCCTAAATCGGTGGCTAGGCTAGGAGGATACTGACTCCCACTCCAGAGCTCCCACTTTCCTTCACGTGAAGGCTAACTCTCGCTTCAGTTTTTAAACACTAAAACTGAATTGAAGATTATAGTCTGTCAACCTAAAGGTTTTCCAATTCTACACCCAACAAATAATATTTTTCTATTTATTTCCTCTTAACTCCATCAACGATGTTCTCCTTCACGGAATCAAATGTGATCCTTACTCTGTTGTAAAACTCATACTCCATTTCGTGGATCATATGTTTCACAACACATTTTAACAATTTAATTGGCCAGATCAAAAAGTAAATTAAGTCCAAAGTTAAAAAATCATCACAATTTATTTTACAATTTAATATTGACACATTCATATTATCTCTTCATTTCACCATATCTCAAAATAGGGAGAAAGATAGAGGGAACTACTTTGACTTCATGAGAAAAAAATAACAAAACACAAATTTTATATATAAGAGAAAGTTCATACAACACTGATAAACAAACAATACTTATCTGAAAACTCTTTCTCAAAGAAAATCTTTTGTAGTCTTTTCTTAAAAATGTAAGAAGAAGATTTCTCTCACTTTTCTTCTTCTCCAACGCTCTTACAAAAAGTTTCACACAAAAACTCTAAACTATGAAAATAAAATCTCTAATTGACTCCAATATGAAAGTGGAATGGAATGTTGTGGTGCAAAAAATGAAAGTAGAGGAATGCTTTTTCTGATGAAATTCAGCCCCAAATAGAGCCCAAGTCGGTTCTCCAAGAGGTGCCTCTGAGAACTCTTCAAAAAATCAACTAAATACATCACTGCAATGCCTTTAGCACCGTCGGCACTGGTCTGGCGTCGTCGGCGTTGTGTGAAAAATCTCCGTGTTAATTTGTTCTACGTCGTTGGCTCTACCCTCGGTGCTGAACACTTCTTCAAAAACTTCATTTTGACTCCAAATTTCACTTTTTTTGCTTTCTTTTTGCTTTAAGCCCTAAAAATTAATATTCTGCAAGAAAACATCAAAATACTTATGGTTCTAAAAATGCATATATATTTGGTGTATCAGTAGCTAACCTATTTGATGAGTAACATGTGGATGAATTTACACTATCCTTATAAATGCTAGAGGTGCTTAATTATTGGGATATGGTGATGTCTCATGTTGGTGCTCGAGAACCAATATATCGGAGATAATCTTATCTTTGGGATTAGAATCTATAAAATCATTTATAAGTACCTAATATATTTGTGTAGTGATTCCATTAGAAATTGGAAGTAATTTAGTAAGATACGATGAATTAAAGGAAGAATTGACCTCATTTAACATGTGTGTTTGTTTTTGTGTTACAATAATATAAAGGTTTGGAGAACACATAAATAAATATATTCCTAAGTGAACCCTGGATACTGCTGATATGCATAGTACAACAATAATTCATATTATATTTCACTTATATTTCTTATTTTGCAACAAAACCAAAAACTTGATCCTTAAGAAAAATAAGAATTTAACTTTTAATTTACATATATTGGGATACTATGCAAGTATACGTATTGTTATCAAGTAATATAGGACTTTTTGATTAAGTCCTGAATATCAAAACCACATGGAGAATACACAATATGCACTGTTGAAAAACAAACTTTTTATTTTTAATAAAAAGATAATTATCTAAACTAAAGATGATTTTTGCAATAATGAAAATTTAATATCTTTTGTATTTTTAATATTTAATAGAACAATAACAATTTAAAAAGATAACTAGTGTTTTTGTAGAAGAAAAGCACTAAATATGAAAATATCTTTCTTCTTTTTATGAATCAGTAAAAAGTATATGAATTATGTTATGGAAGTATGCAAATTGTGTTGTGCCAAATAGAAGCAATAATATTCTTTACCCTTACTAGAGATGCTATAAAGAACATTGGCTAATTTAAATTTTATTTCTGAAGACCGGCTAAGCATGGAAGATACTAGCTCTCACTCTAGAGTTCACTCGATTTCCTCCACCTGGGGGCTAACATCTTGTATCAGAACCTAAAACAATAAACCAAGTTGGGGGCTTTAACCTNGGATACTAGCTCTCACTCTAGTGTTCCCTCGATTCTCTCCATATGGGGGCTAACATCTCGTATCAGAACCTAAAACAATAAACAAAGTTAGGGGCTTTAAACTGTCACTTTAAAGTCCTCTAACTCTACACCCTTAAATGAATATTTCCCTATTTATTTGCACCAATAAACTAAGTTGGGGGCTTTAACTTGTCACTTTAAAGTCCTCTAACTCTACACCCTTCAATGAATATTTTCCTATTTATTTGCACTAAATTATATGAACTACATTCTCATTCATACAACCTCATGGGATTCTTTCCAATTGTTGACTGAGTCATATGAACTACATTCTCATTCATACAACCTCATGTGATTCTTTCCAATTGTGGACTGAGACAATACCGCCCCGGTTCTTACATATTCTCACAACAAATTTTAACATTTGGATTGGCCAAATCAAGAAGTAAATAAAGTGCATGGATTTAAATCATCACAACTTCTTCCAACATTAAAAATCAATACTTTCCACAACTTCCATCCAAAGCTTATCTACTTATCATTTTAAGAAGAAAGATAAAGAAAAATACTCAGAATCCATGGAGAAAACAAAACCACACTTTAGCTTAAAAGAAGAAATCAAACCAACAACAAGTCTCAATTAAAATCAAAAGTAATCTCAAAACAAAAAGATAAAATCTTATCTTAAGTCCTCCACCAAACTCTTGAAGTTCCTTTGATTCCCTTCTCTTTACAAACACTCAAAATAAAATAACAAAAAGGATAAAATAAAAGTAAAAGTGGTGCCTGAAAATCTCTCCAAACTAACTCCCCAAATGAGGACTTTCAAAACTTTCCAATATTTTCAGGACTCTTTTCTAAGTCCTCTCTTCTTTCTTTTATAAAATCTCAAAACATTCCAATACTTTTAGGACTCTTTTCTAAGTCCTCTCTTCTTTGTTTTATAATTTTTCAAAAGGTGCCTTGATTTCTCTTCAAAATATTTCTAGATTCGATGTATTTCCCCAAGAGATGCATCCTTTCGTGATAATTTTTGTCCATGGTGATTATAACCACTTGTTAAGCCAATGGGTGCCTCAAAAACCTCTTAAAAATTTACAGAAACCAAATTTACTCGTGCAATAACTACCACTGGTGCTTAAGCGTGGGGTCTCTGGCGCTTAGGCACGTCTTTCTCTATTTAATCGGCGCTTAAGCACCAGATCTAACACTTAGGCGCTAAAACTCTTTTGCATATTTTTCACCTTTTTGATCCAAGTATGATCCTTTTTCACTCCTTTAAGAATTTTTCACCCTTTTTACTTGTATCAGCAAGAAAAACACAAAAATATCTTCCACTAAAGCGCAATATCTCAAAAATAGATATAAAAATATGTCTAAAAATACTATATATTTTAGATGTATCAAAATCCCCATAACTTAAAATATTACTTGTCCTCAAGTGACACTTCAATCTTTAAAAACTAAATATGTATGATATGTATACGAGTTACTTTAAGAGTTACTAAAATTTTGATTTAGAAATATAGCAGTCTAATTTAGAAAAAATATTCAGTAAATGAGACCAACTTAAAGTTTAGAAATTCTTAATGTTAAGAAAAATGAAAATATAAGTTTCTATCTAATTTAAAAATGTATTGTAGATTTTCCAAATTTAGAATTTTGTTCTTTTATTGCCTCCACTTAAAAATTTTCATTAAAAATAATTTTACTTATTATATTATATCTATAAGCTTAAGATTATCTCGAGTCTTATACTTTAAAAAGAACAAATGTAGAACCAATTTTTGATTAGGCACAAATCCTCAAGCTTCTCCTTCCTAATTTTTTTATGTTTTTCTTTTTCTTTTTCTTTTTCTTTTTCTTTTCTTTCTCTTTTTTCTTTTATTTTTCTTTTCTTTTTCAGGCAAGGATTACTATATCTGGACAGGCCTTTAATGATTTTGAATTCCACTTCTTCTTTCCTAAAGCAAAGTCTTGATATAAGTCTTTTACTTATTAAATATTAAAATAGTTTTGAAAATCATTTTAATACTGATATAAATCTTTTACTTATAAATATAATAATAGTTTTGAAAATTATTTTAATAAAAGAAATTTAAGTATTGAAAATAAAAGTCTAAATTATGTAAATTTTTTCAAAAATACAAATTTTCTTTAAAGATAGTTACTTATATTAATCATGTTCTCATCTAAAACTCTTTAACTTAAAGTTTTTCTTCATTACTGAAAATTTTAACTAAATTTTCTTACTCATTTCTAAAATCAAATTTTATTTCCCTAGTATAACTTCATATACATAATCAATTTTTTTCTTTTCAAATCAAATTCACTTGTAGCACATTTTAGAATAAATAAAATTCCAATTTTGAAAATATTTTTCATCCCCCCAAACTTAAATTTTTAACATATTAAACAGTTTAGCATCAGATATATATAAGCAGGAATGAAAATTTAAAATAACATACTAACAGAAATTTTTAAACCCTAATGATACAAGTATAAAACTAAAAACTGGAGTAAAATTAATTTTTGATCAAATTTTCTATATTTTCATTTCAATTTAACATGTAGAGATTCAATAGACTTCTAAGAAGTGGGTATAAACATAAAAGTAAAATAACACATTAACTTGATTTCATGATCTCAACATATAAATAAACAAACTAACATGATAAAAGAAAATTACAGGGTAGCAATTTCAGAAATTTAAATTTAAGATCTAAGTTAGCTAGATTCTTAAACTTTTCCAAAGACACAGAATCAAGTTCAATCTTAATCTAACTAAAATAGAATTAAACAAACATCAACAGTTACTACCCTATATTGTTAAAACAGGCCACTAACAAAACACAACATCACAACAACAATATAAAAGGTCTCAAAAATAACATAGTACATAGTCCAAATCAACACAAAATAAATGTATCAGTACTACATCACATAGTATTTAACATAAACAAACATAAAAATATCTAAATTTTACTCCTCATCCTCAGAATCACTGCTATACCACTTTTCTGCACGCTCATAATCAACATATCGAGGATATAGAGGAAATTTCACTCCTGGTTCACGTCTAATCAGGCTCTCCAAAGATAAGTAGAATTTCTCTTCATAATCACTCTTTCTATTATTATACTTATCAGTATGATCTGTAAAATGCTCTAAGTTTTGTACCATATCAGCGATAAAATTTATATTATCCATCATCTTCTGTAATAACTCGTCTCGGGTATCAGTAGACTCACCTCAAGATGTAGAAGCATGTGAGGTTGATGGTCTAGATGTAGAAGCAGCAGACGTCTCCATTCCATAGCTTTTGGAAAATTATCCTCTCTAGCCAAAAATTGAATGCTCAGAATAAGTCATCACATTCACCTTAGTGATGGGCTTTAGAGGTAATAACACTTCCTCCCAACTATCATATTTAACTTCAACCTGTTCACACAAAAAAAAGATCAAGGAAGCAAATCCCAGACTTGCAATTGTAACAGCTGTAGCAGAACTGATGATAGTATGATAGATCAAAGATCAAATGTTGATGAGCTTTCCCTCTTGAATACAATAGTTCAACATCACTCTTTCTCTAGTCACTTCACTGATATGATTGGTCGGAAGCAGACGAGAAAAAATGAAATAATGCTAGGCCTTTGAAGGTGCACATAACTTTAAAGTTGGGAAGTTAACTCTCCTTTCATTAGTTATCTTTCAAATTCCTCTCCCAACAGTCAAGTAAGAAATAATCTCGTCTAATTCAGCTTTATTAGGACTATAATTTGCATAAAAAAATAACGTGTTCGGTGGTAAATGGTAAAACAAGTTGATTACCTTTGGCGAAAAAGGTATCAACTTCCCTCGAAACATGACTCAATTTTCTTTAGCTTCAGGGAGATTTGCATTGAACTCCCTCACAACAAATATAACTGCCACAACAGAGAAACAACAGAATTGTTCCCACTGTCGGTGAATAATTAAATCTTCCACGTCTCCACCTGGATTTCTAAAACATCGCTCCTAAATCAGTTTACATGATTGCAATGCATCACTATACCAATCTTGATTATTTGAACTAACAAATTTACTTGAATCAAAAGAGGCTTTGCGTTTGCTCATCTTCATTCTTGGTGTCATTCTACAAATTTGATAAATTCCAACAATAACTTCAAAAATCAAGTTTAAATCACTAAATTAAACTTTCCAAAAGCAAAAACTAAACTTCTCATGCAATTTTCATAGATTTTTCCTCATTTTTCACCATGAATAGTGAATTTTTGAATTTCTCCAAATGTGCTCAAAATACATGGTGAAAATCTAAAATTTTTACATAGAAGTAAAGGTCTTACCTCAAAGAACTCAGATCTAGCAAATTTCACTTGATTCCACCAAGAAATCTTCACTTTAGATGAGCCCTAGCCCTAAAAAATCATGAACTCGAGAGGAAGAAGGTGACGATGGCATTAAAAATGGTGATTTCTGGCTCAAAAATTCACTTTTAACAGTTTGCGAACCGATTTTTGTGAACCTACGCTTAAGTGCGGGTAAGTGGCGCTTAGGCGCCTGCCTCTTAGGTTTGCTGGTGCTTAAGCGCGAGATGTAGTGCTTAGGCGCCAGTGCACGATTTTAAAAAAAATTCAAATTAAAGTAAAATGCACTATTTGCCTAAGTAAACCACCCCTAAATGGTCTCATAGCATTTAAATGACTATTTTCCACTTCCTGTAACTCTCCTTTATCTCAAAATTCTCCTTAATAACTATTTCAATTCGAGGCTAAAACAACACAAAATTTCACACAAACAAACTTATATTAATTCACAAATGAGTACAAATACATTTAAACACTTAGTTCTCATTCCAAATAGTATTGGATGAAAAAATTTTCCGAAATACAAACACTTAACAGTCTTTCACAATTAAACACCTAAGTAACACAAACACTAAAAGCAAGCCTTAAACACTAAAACACTTAAAGACAACAACTTTAAACACACTAAAACATAACTTCAAACATAGAACTTAATTCCATTCTTCATTAGATGGAACAAATTTAGGTCTTTCATTAGTCTCTCATGGGGAAACTGGAATATAAAGTTAATAAAATGGACAGTGGTGACGTGCTCTGATGCAATCTTCTTCAATCCACTTTTGCTTGAGAAACATCTTCTTATCTGCTTCCTCCATATAATTAGTGTGACTAAATTGTATTTTTAATTGCCATCAAATATGCTCAAGATGTGCATGAATCTCCAATACCTTAGTCTCTAGTACATACATGGTTTTTTCAATTTTGTTGATCTTCTCTAATATCCCTTCAATACTAACGGCTAAGAAACTATTATTCATCTCTTGTACACTTTGAATAATGAATTTCTTTTTCATGGTCTCCTTCTTCTTCAAATCCATCTCCCATGAAGACATTGTCTTAAAATTTATCTCCCTCTTAAACTTTAGGGCTAGAATGATCTGGGGTGAAATTCCTTCACTAAACCCTTCGATTTATAGGCCTAAATCCTTCCAATAACTCCTAGACATGTTTTTGCAAACTTCTCAGCAATTTTCCCTTCTAGAATATTAATTTCACGCATTTTTTTAAACTATCGCGGTTAAGCGTCTGATTTGGCGCTTAAGCGTCAGTGCACATTTTTGCACTAGTCAACTTAACATCCAAATTCTCATTTTAACATGTCTAGATCACTAAATAAAGTCTTAAAATTAATACTAACACATAGTAGTCTCAAAAATACTACCCCAAATTTTCTTAATCACACATAAAACAACAATCAAAATAAAAACACACTGATAATTATGGGTTGCCTCCCACAAAGCGCTTGGTTTTACGTCGTCAGCCCGACGCAACCATTGTCTACTCTGGTTGACCCAACATCATTCCATCATTAAACTTTTGCTGATCCCCTATAAAATAAGGTTTCAATTTATGTCCATTAGCTTTAAATATTTTCTAAGACTCAGGATCTTTAATATTCACAACTCCATAAGGATAAACTTTAATCACAATAAATGAGCCCATCCACCTACACTTAAGTTTGCCTGCAAATAATCTTAACCTTGAATTATATAGCAAAACTTATTGCCCTGACAGAAAGTTTTTAGTAAGAATCCTTCCATCATGCCGCATATTCATCTTTTCTTTATAAATTTTGGCACTTTCATAAGATTCATTCCTTATCTCTTCAAGCTCATTTAATTATAAAATCTTTTATCACCAACATCTTTCAAATTTTAATTTAACTCTTTAATTTCCCAATATGCCTTATGCTCAAGTTCAAATGGTAAGTGACAAGCTTTTCCAAATATTAGCCTATGTGGGGACATTCCTATATGAGTTCTGTATGCAATCCTATAAGCCCACAAAGCATAGTCAATTTTGACTGACCAATCTATTTTTGTTGGATTCACAAATTTTTCTATAATTCTTTTAATTTCCTCATTGGATAATTCAGCCAAACCACTTGACTGAGGATGATAAGCAGTAACAATCCTATGATTTATATGATATTTCTTTAATAATTTCTCCATTATGGCATTTCTGAAATGACTTCCCCCATCAGTAATGATAACCCTTGGCGTCCGAAATCTACAAAATACATTCATTTTCAAAAATTTTGCAACACTTTGAGCATCACATCTAGATAAAGCAACAACTTCTATCCATTTGGATACATAGTCCACTGCTAACAGAATATATAAATTTCTGAAAGATGGTATAAATGGTCCCATGAAATCTAATCTCCAAACATCAAATATTTCAACTTCTAGCATATAATTGAGGGGCATCTCACTTCTTCTAGAAATATTACCTACTCTTTGACATTATCACAAGTTTTGATATAAGCATTAACATCTCTAAAAATTTTAGGCCAACAAAATCCAGATTGTAAGATTTTATATGTTGTTTTATCGACACCAAAATATCCCCCAAAATCAAAATTATGACATTTTTTTTATAATCTCATAAGTTTCTTCTAATGGTACATATTTTTGAATAATCAGATCATTTCTTTATTTATATAAAAATGGGTCATCCCAAAAATAATTCTTAGCTTTAGAATAAATTTTCTCTTCTGTTGGTATATCATTCTATAGGGTATAATATCACTAACAATAAAGTTCATAATGTCAGCATACCATGGAGCACACCACTCATTAATAGTGAACAATTTTTCATCTGGAAAATGTTCATTAATTTCATTTTCAAAACATAGTGATTTTTCTAATTCAAGCCTGGACAAATGATCAGCAATTTGATTTTCAATTCCCTTCCAATGTACTATTATAAAATCAAATTCTTACAAAAGAAGTATCCATCTTATAAATCTAGGTTTAACATCCTTTTTTTCATTAAATACTTAATAACAGAATCATCTGTATGCACTACACAATGAGTTCCAATTGAATATGATCTAAATTTATCAAAAGCATATAGTAATAACTCTTTTTAAGTTAACGCATAATTAATTTGAGTTTCATTAAGAGTTTTACTAACATAGTAAATAACTTTGAAAATTTTATTTATTTGTCCTAAAATAAATCCAATAGCATAATCACTAGTATCACACATTAATTTAAAAGGTTTTTCCCAATTTGGTGAAACCATAATTTGTTCAGTGATTAGTTTTTTATTTAATAACTTAAAAGGTTTTAGGCATTCCTCATCAAAATTAAAAATTGCATCTTTCTCCAGTAAATGGCATAAAGGCTTAGCAATCTTTGAAAAGACTTTAATATATCGTCTGTAGAATCCAACATGTCCTAAAAAAACTCCTAATTTTCCTTGCATTTGTTGGATAAGGTAAATTAGCGATCACTTGAATTTTAGCAGGACCTCCTTCCATACCATTTTTTGATATTTGATGTCCTAATACAATTCTTCCTGATACCATAAATTGATATTTTTCCAAGTTAAGGACTAAATTTGTTTCATCACAATGATTAAGAACTTTAGATAAATGTTCTAAACATGAGTCAAATGAAGTTCCAAACACTGAAAAGTCATCCATAAATACTCTTTCAATCAAATCAAAAAAAATTTCCATCATACATCTTTGAAATTTGCCAAGGGCATTACATAAACCAAAGGGGATTCTTCTAAAAGCAAAAGTGCCATAAGGATTGGTAAATTTTGTTTTCTCTTGATCCTTAAAAGATATTTGAATTTGGTGATAACCAGTATATCCATCCAGAAAATAAAAGTATTTATGCCCCGTTAGTCTATCCAGCATTTGATCTAGAAGGGGTAATGTAAAATAATCTTTCCTAGTGGCAAGATTTAATTTTCTATAATCAACGCATATTTGCCACCCTGTAACTTGTCTAGTAGGTATTAACTCATTATGTTCATTTACAGTTACAGTTACTTCCTTTCTTAGGAACGCAATGAATTGGACAAACCCATGCACTATCTGAAATAGGGTAGATAATTCCATCATCTAACTTTAAAATTTCTTTCTTTACAACTTCTTTTATAACAAGATTCAATCTCCTTTACGGATCAGCCCTAGATTTGTAGTTCTCTTCCATATCAATTCTATGCATACAAATTGAAGAACTGATTCCTTTAATATCAGCAACTGTCAATCCAAAGGCTTTCTTAAAATCTTTTCAGAATTTTCATCAACCTTTCTTCTTCTTCCATCATTAATTTTAAGGAAATTATAACTGGTAAAGTAGAGGAATCTCCTAAAAAGGCATATTCTAAATGATCAGGAAGTAACTTCAACTCTAGTTCTAGAGATTTTTCAATAGATGGACAAAATGATTTATCTTTGTCTATCATGTCCAAAGCATCAAAACTTTCACAAACATAGTTTGAATTTTCCTTAAAAGATCTTCACATTGATTTAATTCCTCTTCTTGATCATGTTCTAAATCTTTTTCTTCAGAGTTTTCTTCTTAAGCAGTTCTAAAATGACATTCACTTAGATATCTTATAACATTCATCCTATAGCATTAATTATCTTTACCTTTTATAGGGTATTTAATTTATTTTGAAATATTAAAAGTAACAGTTTGATCATTGACACACATTATTAATTCCCTTTTCTGTACATCTATCATTGATCTTCCTGTGGCTAGGAAAGGTCTCCCCAAAATGATAGGTATCTCTTTATCTTCCTCCATATGTAGCACAATAAAATCAACAGAAAAGATAAATTGATCCACTATCACTAGGACATCTTCTCTAACTTTTTTAGGGTTTGTTATCAAACGATCTACTAACTACAGAGTTACAGTGGTAGGAGTTATTTCTCCTAATCCCAATCCTTTAAATATTGATAATGGCATAAGGTTAATGCTTGCACCTAAATCACATAAAGCTTTCCCACAAAATCTGTCTCCTATTGCATATGGAATTGTAAAGCTACTAGGATCTTTAAGCTTTTTAGGAAGCATCTTCTGAATTATCGTACTGCACTCATCACTAACTGCAATAGTCTCATTATCTTTAAACTTTCTTTTCCTGTTGAGAATGTCCTTCATAAACTTTACATAGCTCGGCATTTGTTATAAGGCTTCAGCAAATGAAATATTTATTGTAAGCTTCTTAAATATTTCTAGAAATTTTGAAAATTGTTTATCCAACTTTTGCTGACAAAGTCTCTGAGGAAATGGAGGTGGTGATTTTTCCAAATCATTTTTTAGTGGATAAATAGGTCTCTCATAATCTTTTGGAGCGTCCTCTTTTGATTCTTCATTTTCTTCTCTCTCTTCTTCAATTTCTTTTTAAACCCGACCTTCCAACTCTCTTTCGCTTCTAAGTTGAACGGCTTTTACTTATTATTTATTTTGGTCTTTTAGATTTGATTCAATATTACTAAGAAGTGTTCCTTGGGATTTATTACTTAATGAATTTACTATTTGCCCAAGTTGATTTTAAATATTTCTAATTGTAGCTCCTTGACTTTGTAATTGATTTTTCATGTGTAACACCACTACTTCTATAGACAACATCTTCTCCTTAAACTATGCTTACTGTTGAAACCTAGAGGATAAGAAGATCTATAATTATTATTCACTTGGTTGTTCCAGCTTCCCGATAGGTTTCCTTGTTTTTTCCCCCATTGTTGATTATTACCACCCGAATAGTTATTCCATTTAAAGTTGGGATGGTTCTTCCAACCTGGGTTTGGTTATGGGTTATTTTGGTTAATATTTATGGCATTCAAAGTTTCTAATGATGTTTGTAAAAAAGATAATTATCTAAATTAAAGATCATTTTTGCAATAATAAAAATTTAAATATTTTTGGTGTTTTCATTATTTTGATAGAACATTAACAATTTATTAATATAACTAGAGTTTTTGTAGAAGAACATCACTAAATATGAAAATATCTTTCTTCTTGTTATGAATTAGTAATAAGTATAAGAATTCTGTTGTGGAAGTATGCAAATTGTGTTGTGTGAAATAGGACCAATAATATTTTTTACCCTTACTAGACTTGCTATAAAGAAAATTGGCTAATTTAAAGTTTGAATAGTTCTGAAGACCAGCTAAGCAGAGAAGATACTAGCTCTCACTCTAGAGTTCCCTCGATTCCAACCACCTAGGGCTAACATCTCGTATCAGAACCTAAAATAATAAACTAAGTTGGGGCTTTAACCTGTCACTTTAAAGTCCTCTAACTCTACATCCNTAATAACTTTTAAATTTTAAATAAGACTTTTTAAAACTAGAAATTTGCTTTAAAATCAATAGATTTTTTTTACAATTTCCACTTCAAAGATTCCCCAACAACGGCGCCAAAAACTTGATCCCAATTGTTTGTATGCAACAGTATAATAATAGCTTTAACTATATTTCTTACTTATATTTCCTTATTTTGTAACAAAACTAAACAAACTTGATCCTGAGAAAAAATAATAATTTAACTATTTAGTTTATATATATATTGGGATACTACGCATGTGTACGTATCGTTATCAAGTAATATACGACTTTTTGATTAAGACCTGATTATTGAACCCACAAGGAATTTATGCAATATGCACTTAGGAAAACTTTCTATTTGTAAAAAGACAATTATTTAAACTATAGACATTTTTGCAGGAACAAAAATTTAATTATTGTTTTCTAGTTTTTTTATATTTTGACAAAACAGAAATAACTTAAAAAGATAACTAGTTTTTGTAGAACAAAAGCACTTAATATGAAAATATTTTTCTCCTTATCATGAATTAGTAATAAGTATAGGAATTTGGATGTGGAAGCATGCAAATTGTGTTGTGCCAAATAGGAGAAATAATATTCTTTAACCTTACTAGACATGCTATAAAGAACATTGGCTAATCTAAAGTTTGAATAGTTTTGAAGACCGATTAGGCTGGGAAGATACCAGCTCTCACTCTAGAGTTCACTCGATTCCCTCCACCTAGGGGCTAACATCTCATATCAGAACCTAAAATAATAAACTCAGTTGGGGGCTTTAACCTATCACTTTAAAGTCCTCTAACTCTACACCCTTCAATGAACATTTCCCAATTTATTTGCACTCAATCATATGAACTACATTCTCATTCATACAACCTCATGTGATTCTTTCCAATTGTTGACTGAGACAATACCAGCCCAGTTCTTACATTTCTCACAACAAATTTTAACATATGCATTGGACAAATCAAGAAGTAAATGAAGCGCATGGATTTAAATCATCACAACATATTCAAACATTAAAGATCTATACTTTCTGTAACTTCCATCCAACACTTAATTACTTATCATTTTAAGAAGAAAGATAAAGTAAACTACTTAGAATCCATGGAGAAAAAAAACCATACTTTAGTTTAAAAGTAGAAATCATTGTCTAACCAACAACAAGTCTCAATTAAAACAAAAAGTAGTTTAATACAAAGGATAAATACTTATCTCAAGTCCTCCACCAAACTCTTGAAGTTCTTTTGAGTCTCTTCTCTTTTACAACACTCTTAATATAAAACTAAAATAAAAAGGATAAAGTAAATATTTGGTGTGGTGCCAAAAAATCTCTCCAAACTAACTCCCCAATTTCTTCAAGAACTTTCAAAAATTTCTCTTTTCAAGCNGACTTAAGTAAATATTTTCAATTATGAAAGTTAATTGTAGAGTTAAGATGTTTGGTACGAAATGATAAGACTTGCTTTTTCTATTTACAGTAAAGGAAATTGTATTTTTTAAGTATTAAGAATCTTAGAGTTTCATGTACGAAGAAAAGAATGAGACTTTATAAAAAATCTTCTAAGCTGATATGAATTTATAAAGTGAAGGAATGTGAAAATTTTTTAACTTTAAAAAAAGGATAGTGAATTTCAAAATCATTAAAGGCTATCAAGATATATTAATCCTCACATGAAAAAGAAAAAAAAAAGATAAAAGATTGAATATGATCTTGAAAGAAAAGAAAAAGAAAAGTTAAAAGCAAAAGAAAAAAAAATTATGTGAGGAGAAGTTTGAGGAGATGCCTAATCAAAAATTTGCTTTACTTGAATCAACTTAAGGAAGAAAGCTTTATTACATTTTCTAAACTTGTATTTAAGTATTAGCATCCTTACTAATAAAGATTTCATGAAGTTATTTTTCATATGAATATTCTAAGTAACTTTAATATGACAAATTGAAGTTCTTCTTGAATTGAATAGAGAATCAAAAATCTTAGACTTGACTACAAAGTATTCTTACACTTTTAGTTTTGACTTAAGTTGTTAAAAATTTTTCTTAATTTGTGCTATTATATTTAATAGAATAAATTTTAGAAATTTAGAAATTAAACTCTGTACCATAAGTCATATTTTTATGTACTTAAATTGTTACTTGAGGACAAGAAACACTTAAGTTTAGGAGATTTTGATACGCCTAAAAACTGTTCAACTTTTCATATGTTTTTAATGCCTATATTTGGTGATTTTCAATGATATTGCACCTTAAAAGAAGGTATTTTGTATATTTTTGGTTTCAGGTACAAGAAATGGAGTTCTGGAGAAAAAGTAGCAAAAATGGTGCAATTTAAAGCAAAAACGAGCAAGAAAGAAAATTCTGTCCTAACACATTTCAATATGTATTTCTATGCTTATTCTTTTTTACACTTCTCACATATTTTTGAATTAAATTAGACTTTAAAGAAAGGTTATTTTCATGCTTATTTTGTCGGTTTATCAGTTAGGAAAGGTTATTTTCATACTTATTTTGTCGGTTTATCAGTTAGGAATGAAACACAATAGAAACAAGGGCGAAACAGAGCGAAACACTGGAGCTACTGCAGACTGGGGCCGACAGTGCCCAAATCTATAGAATGACAAAAATATGGAGTCGACGATGCCCTAGACAGCTTGGACGCAATTTTGGGTTGTTATGGTTGAGATTCAATGTATTTGGACGATTTTTGGAAGGTTGCTTAAGGCATATCTTGGGAAAATCGTCCCTACACCATAATAGAGTAATTTTATGTCAGAAAAGGTTGTGTGCGTGAGTCGAAAAACATGAAGAATGTTTATAGATCTTAGAATAGGTGTAAAAATGTAGATTTCTACCTTTTTGGAGAGATTGGAGAGGGGATTTTGAGAGAATCTGTAAGGAGATGTACTAGCATTGCATGGATCAGCGGGAGAGTTTGTGGGAGAGATTTTCATCTTTCTTTCAAGAGAAAAAAGCTAAATATTGTATTCTTCTTATCTCATGAATTTGCTTTGATGTAATAAAGTGTTTTGTTGTGTTTTCTTTGTTCTTTGTGATGTATCTTTCTTACTCTTCCTTTTTATTAGGAAATAGTGACAAAACAAGACTATGACATTGTTCTCCTTTTACTTTTCTTTTGTAGTGAGTAGGATTCATGTTTAGGATATTGTGATGAATTCTAGAAGAATTTTTGAATATAAATTTGATTGTTTTTACTTGCACGTTCTCTACATTACAATAAGGGTCCGTTGTAGTGTTAAAATTTATTGTGATTGCATTAAAACCCCAAAGGGCAGTATAATTCTCAACAAAGTGGAACCACATTCAAATGCCATAGATAGAGAAGTTCATGGGAGTTGATTGCAAATAAATATGGAAATAAACAAAATATTGGGCTAAGAATTGGAGATTCTAGGGTGAAAGACTAAAATACACAATTTGGTGTTAGTGTTTAAGAACTAAAGTGAGAATTAGCCTTCAGAGGAAGGGAAGTGGAAGCTCTGGAGTGAGAGCCAGTATCCTCCCAGCCTAACAACAGATTTAAAGACTAAACCTAAGATTAGCCAACAATCCTCTATAACACTTGACTGAGGGTACAAAATTAAAATTACTTCTATTTGGCACATAAAATATTTAATGTCTCTCATTCCTTTACGTTATCCAATTCACTAAATAAGATAATAGTTTTTAACATCTTAAAATTCTCCAAACCAATTCATCCAAAAAAGTTTATCTTTAGAATTAATATTTTCATTTAAGAATAGTTATTAGTTGTTTTAAACTTAAGACTTACATTTAGGAGTACTTGTTAGAAAAACCACTTAAATCATTCTTCCAAACTAAGGACTAATAGTAGTAGACTAGAATTTGATTAAGGACCTCTTACCTTGCTTCTTCATGGGATCGATACTGGGATTTTTAAAGAAAGCCCTATATAACTTTAAACGATATGTGCACTTGCGTAGAACCCATAGTGTGTGACTATTTGTTATATTTTATAACATTCCAATTTTGCACATTAACTACATAATATAAATTGGGTCAAGTTATTGGCCATATTTTTGAAAACTAAATTAGTTTGTAATTTTGGGATGAGTCAAGTTTTTGGCACTCTACAAGTGATTTAAATTGACATTAAAAATGCAAAAAAAAAGCACACACTAGTTGTGCATCATCAGGCTTAGAATTTTTTCTTTTTCACTAAGGGATAAAGCTAAGATGTGGTTAAACTCATTGGCACTTGGATCTATCAGAACATGGCGAGATTTGTTACAAAAATTCTTATCAAAATCTTTCCCACCTTCAGAAACTGCTAAGCTTAGAAATGATATCACACATTTTTTTCAGTTTGAAGGGGAATTAATTTATGAAGTCAGGGAAAGATTTAGGGTCCGTTTGGGGCCGCTTTTTCCCCGCTTCGCGGCCCCAAATCGCGAATATTTACTG
>JXCR01145934.1:11386-90833 GCA_002079205.1 Phalaenopsis hybrid cultivar
AGGATGCTTTTTCACATAAAGATCTTCGTTACATAGATATTGTTAATAGATTAGTATTTACTGTTTTAAATTTTTTATTTTTGATTTGATAATAGTTTAGAAATTTAATTTTGATTACATCTCAACAATTGAAATTAGTGACAGTGATTTCAATTGACTTTTTGTTAATTTCCTAGCAAATTTATCATTTCCAATTTAAACCTTCACCGTGGGATCAATATTTGGGGCTTAAATAGAACATTCATTATTACTTAATAACAATATATATACTTGCGTATAATCCAAATATTAATTGATTATACTTATTTAAATTTTGCACAATCTATTGCAATAAAAAAAATCAGATCAAGTTTTTGGCGCAGTTGCTGGGGAAGGTAACAGTTAAATTAAATAGTTTTGATAAATTAAGAAATTTAGAGATAATATATATACCATAAAAAAAATCAAAAATCCAAAAAGAAATATTTTTATTAGAGTGTTTATTTTACTCTGCTTACTTTATTTGTTTATGTGAAATATTGGATCTGAAGGTTTAGTACCTTACGATTCAGAATTAGAACGTACGATTAGAAAAATTTGAAAACAACAAGGAGAAATTAAAAATTTACAAGAAATAGCAAATAACTTATATAATCCAATAAATGAAAATCGACAAAGACCTTTAAAAGATTATGCGAATCCGACAGCAGATAAATTTACAAGAAATGGTGAATAACTTAGATAATCTAATAAATGAAAATCGACAAAGACCTTTAAAAGATTATGCGAATCCGACAGCAGATGAACTTCACTTGACTATTCAAAATCCTGATGTTGCTGCTAATTCATTTAAGCTTAAACCTGCTATTATCCATATGATACAAAATAATCAGTTTGGAGGATCACCTACTGAAGATCCTAACTTACATCTTGTTAGTTTTCTTTAAATTTATGCTACATTTAAATATGACAGAGTGTCTAATGATGCTATTAGGCTTAGAATTTTTCCTTTTTCATTAAGGGATAAAGCCAAGGCTTGGTTAAATTCGTTAGCACCTGGATCTATTAAAACTTCGGGGAGAACTATCACAAAAATTCTTGGCTAAATATTTTCCACCCTAAAAAACCGCTAAGCTTAGAAATGATATTACATGTTTTTGTCAGTTTGAGGGGAATCGATATATAAAGCCTAGAAAGATTTAAAGATCTTCTTAGAAAGTATCCACACCATGTTTTACCATATTGGTTAATAATTCAAATATTTTACAATTGATTAGTAGGATCACTTAGATAAATTATAGATGCTGTTGTGGGTGGTTCATTAATGTCAAAACATTTTGATGAAGCATATTCTTTAATTGAAGAAAGGACTACTAATAATTTTCAATGGTCATCTGAAAGGGTAAATCCTAAGAGAGTAGCAAGTATTCACGATTCTGATGCAATGTCTATTTTGGCAACTCAAATTGCTACAATTTCTAAAAAGATTGAACAAATGGGAGTGAATTATTCTCAAATACCCCAAGTATTAGAGGAGAATTCACTAGGATAGATTATTGATATTCAATCATCTTATGAAGCTTTAAACGCTATAAATAATCGACATAACAATCCCTGTTCTAACTATTTTAACCCTGGATGGAAAAATCACCCTAATTTTAGTTAGAATAATTATAATAATTCGGTGAATCCATCTAAAAATCTGAACAATCAATGAAGTACTAATTTTTGACCTTATTATCCTTCAGGATTTTACTCCAACCCCAACCCACAAGTTAAGGAAAAGAAGTTGACGATGGAAGAAGTGATGTTGAATATGAGAAATCAAATATAGAATCAAGGGGCTGCTATTAGAAATATTGAAAATCAATTAGGACATATTGATCTTGCACTTAGTAATAGACCTTCTTGAATTTTTCCAAGTACTGTGGTAGTTAATCCAAAAGATCAAAATAAAGAACAAATTAAAGCTATTCAGTTACAAAGTGGAAAAGAAGTTGAAACAACGATCTAAAAAGAAACTAAAGTTGATGAAGAGAAGGAAGAAAGGGAAAATGATCAATAGAAAAATGAACAAACACAGGTCCCTGTAGAAAAACCATTACCTCTGTTTCCTCAAAGACTGAAGCAGAGGAATAAAGATAATCAATTTACAAAATTTTTGGAAATCCTTAAGAAGTTAACGATAAATATTCCTTTTGTTGAAGCTTTGGAACAAATGCCAAGTTATGTGAAATTTATGAAGGATGTATTAAACAAGAAAAGGAAGTTTACAGATCATGAGACTATTGCACTCAGTGAAGAGTGTAGTGCTATTATTCAGAAAGAGCTTCCTAAAAAATTAAAAGATCCAGAAATGTTTTATGGAAAAGCTTTATGTGATTTAGGAGCGAGTATCAATCTTATGCCTTTATCAATTTTTAAACATTTAGAGTTGGGAAAAATTTCCCCTGCTTCTGTAACTCTTCAGTTAGCTGATCGATCAATAACTTATCCAAAAGGAGTTATAGAAGATGTGCTAGTAAAAGNCCTCATCTCATTTTACCATAGCCTCATTATAGTAGGAAGGATGCTTTTTCACATAAAGATCTTCGTTACATAGACATTATTAATAGATTAGTATTTACTGTTTTAAAATTTTTATTTTTGATTTGATAATAGTTTAAAAATTTAATTTTGATTACATCTCAACAATTGAAATTAGGGACAGTGATTTCAATTGACTTTCTATTAATTTCCTAGCAAATTTATCATTTCCAATTTAAACCTTCATCGTGGGATCAATATTTGGGGCTTAAATAGAACGTTCATTATTACTTAATAACAATATGTATACTTGCGTATAATCCGAATATTAATTGATTATACTTATTTAAATTTTGCACAATCTATCGCAATAAAAAAAATCAGATCAAGTTTTTGGCGCAGTTGCTGGGGAAGGTAACAGTTAAATTAAATAGTTTTGATAAATTAGGAAATTTAGAGATAATATATATACCATAAAAAAATCAAAAATCCAAAAAGAAATATTTTTATTAGAGTGTTTATTTTACTTTGCTTACTTTATTTGCTTATGCAAAATATTGGATCTGAAGGTTTAACATCGTACGATTCAGAATTAGAACCTACGATTAGAAAAATTTGAAAACAACAAGGAGAAATTAAAAATTTACAAGAAATAGCGAATAACTTAGATAATCCAATAAATGAAAATCGACAAAGACCTTTAAAAGATTATGCGAATCCGACAGCAGATGAACTTCACTTGACTATTCAAAATCCTGATATTGCTGCTAATTCATTTGAGCATAAACCTCCTATTATCCATATGATACAAAATAATCAGTTTGGATGATCACCTACTGAAGATCCTAACTTACATCTTGTTAGTTTTCTTGAAATTTGTGCTACATTTAACATGATGGAGTGTCTAATGATGTTGTTAGGCTTAGAATTTTTCCTTTTTCATTAAGGGATAAAATTAGGCTTAGAATTTTTCCTTTTTCATTAAGGGATAAAGTCATGTCTTGGTTAAACTTGTTAGCACTTGGATCTATT
Organism: Phalaenopsis hybrid cultivar; assembly: GCA_002079205.1. NCBI lineage: Eukaryota > Viridiplantae > Streptophyta > Magnoliopsida > Asparagales > Orchidaceae > Phalaenopsis > Phalaenopsis hybrid cultivar. Next base: position 14,924 of record JXCR01145934.1, read on the forward strand.
AAAACTTGTGGGAGAACTATGCCAAAAATTCTTGGCTAAATATTTTCCACCCTCGAAAACCGCTATACTTAGAAATGATATTACATCTTTTTGTCAGTTTGAGGGGAATCGATATATAAATCCTAGAAAAGATTTAAAGTTCTTCTTAGAAAGTATTTACGCCATGCTTTACCATATTGGTTAATAATTCAAATATTTTACAATGGATTAGTAGGATCACTTAGATAAATTATAGATGCTGTTGTGGGTGGTTCATTAATGTCAAAACCTTTTGATGAAGCATATTCTTTAATTGAAGAAATGACTACTAATAATTTTCAATGTTGCGGGTGGATCATTAATTTCAAAACCTTTTAATGAAGCATATTCTTTAATTGAAGAAATGACTACTAATAATTTTCAATGGCCCTCTAAAAGGGTAAATCTAAGAGGAGTAACATGTATTCACGATTCTGATGAAATGTCTATTTTGGCATCTCAAATTGCTACAATTTCTAAAAAGATTGATCAAATGGGAGTGAATTATTCTCAAATATCCCAAGTATTAGAGGAGAATTCACTAGGATAGATTACTGATATTCAATCATCTTATGAAGCTTTAAACGCTATAAATAATCGACATAACAATCCCCGTTCTAACTATTTTAACCCTGGATGGTAAAATCACCCTAATTTTAGTTAGAATAATTATAATAATTTGGTGAATCCATCCGAAAATCTGAACAATCAATNACTATTCAAAATCCTGATGTTGCTGCTAATTCATCTGAGCTTAAACCGGTTATTATCCAAATGGTAAAAAATAATTAGTTTGGAGGATCAACTACTGAAGTTCCTAACTAACATCTTGCTAGTTTTCTTGAAATTTGTGCTGCATTTAAATATGACGGAGTGTCTAATGATGTTGTTAGGCTTAGACTTTTTCCTTTTTCATGAAGTGATAAAGCTAAGGCTTGGTTAAATTCGTTAGCACTTGGATCTATTAAAACTTGGGGAGAACTATCACAAAAATTCTCAGCTAAATATTTTCCACCCTCGAAAACCGCTAAGCTTAGAAATGATATTACATCTTTTTGTCAGTTTGAGGGGAATCAATATATGAAGCCTGAGAAAGATTTAAAGATCTTCTTAGGAAATGTCCACATCATGATTTACTAGATTGGTTAATAATTCAAACATTTTACAATGGATTAGTAGGACCACCGAGATCTATTATAGATGCTGTTGCGGGTGGTTTATTAATGTCAAAACCTTTTGATGAAGCATATTTTATAATTGAAGAAATGGCTAATAATAATTTTCAATGGCCCTCTGAAAAGGTAAATCCTAAGAGTGTAGCTAATATTCATGATTCTTATATAATGTCTATTTTAGCATCTCAAATTGCTGTTGTTTTTAAAAAGATTGATCAAATGAGAAATGAATTATTCTCAAGTACCCCCAGTAAAAAAGGAGAATTCACTAGGATAGATTATTGATACTCAATCTTCCTATGAAACTTTAAATGCTATAAATAATCGAAATAAAAATCTCTATTCTAACTATTTTAATCCTGTTGGAAAAATCACCCTAATTTTTGTTGGAATAATTATAATAATTTAGTGAATCCATCTGAAAATCTGAACAATCAAGGAAATCCTAATTTTCAACCTTGTTATCCTCCAAAATTTAACTCCAACCTTAACCCACAATTTAAGGAAAAGAAGTTGATGATGGAAGAAGTAATATTGAATATGGGAAATCAAATACAGAATCAAGGTGCTGCTATTAAAAATAATGAAAATCAATTAGGACATATTGTTACTACACTTAGTAATAGACCTTCTCAAATTCTTCCAAGTACTATGGAAGTTAATCCAAAAGATCAAAATAAAGAACAAATTAAAGCTATTCAATTACAAAGTGGAAAAGAAATTGAAACAAAGATCCAAAGAAAAACTGAAGTTAATGAATATATTAAAACATGTGATAGATGTCAACGAGTAGGAAGTATTTCCAGAACAGACGAAATGCCTCTAAATTACACATTAGAAGTTAAAAATTTTGATGTGTGAGGATTAGACTTTATGGGACCATTTATGTCTTCTTTTGAAAATTTATATATATTACTTGTTGTTGATTATATGTCTAAGTGGATTGAAGCTATTGTTGTGCCTAGATGTGAAGCTTGGAGTGTTTCTAAATTTTGTAATTAAAAGTATTTTTACAAGATATAGAATGTTGAGAGTAATCATTACTGATGGAGGATCTCATTTCAGGAATAAAAGAATCAAAAAATTAATCAAGAAATATGATATAATGCATAGATTCTCTACTTCTTATCATCCTCAAACTAGTGGTCTAGCAGAAATATTGAATCGTGAAATTAAACGCATTTTAGAAAAAGCTGTAAATCCTTATAAATTGGATTGGTCTGCTAGACTAGATTCTGCATTATGGGCATACAAAACTGCTTATAAAACTTAGAATTGGAACATAAAGCATTTTGGGTTATTAAAGAATTTAATTTTAATTTAAAGGATGCTGGTGAGAAAATGTTATTGCAACTCAATGAACTTAAGGAGGTTAGAAATGAAACATAAGATAATGTAAAAATCTATAAAAATAAAATGAAAATATGACATGATCAGAAGATTGTTAAGAAGAAATTTGAACTTGGACAAGAAGTTCTACTATATAATACTAGATTGAGATTTTTTCCAGAAAAACTAAAATTCAGATGGTTATGACCATTTAAAGTGATTAAAGTCTATCATTATGGAACTGTTGTTATTAAAGATACTAACACTGGAAAGATATTTAAAGTTAATGAGCTTCATTTGAAACATTATTATGAAGGGCACATACCTCAATTTAAAGAAGTTTTAATGTTAATTCAACCCAACTAAACAAATGGTATGTCGGGCTGACGACGTTAAACTAAGCGCTTTGTGGGAGGCAACCCATACTTATATTGTTATGTATACTATTTAGTTTGTTAAGTGTCTTATATATTAGTAGATAATAATCCTACACAATTGCATTATTAGAAATTAAGTCAAATATTGGTATTGGAGGAAAATTTGGAATCGAATTGAATAAAAGAATGAAAATTACAATTTTGGCCATAAGAGCCGACGACGCCCTAGATAACGGACATCGGCGCCGACAACGCCAATCAGAAGCGCTGACGACGCCGAGTGCGGTTGGAATATTTAAGACAACTTTTGGAGGGGTTTGGCGCGATTTCACTTCATTATAACCGCCGAGACGAGTTTAAAAAGGCCTAGAAACATCCTTGGGCGTCTAGTAACTTGCTATTTTTGGATTTCAATGTTTCCAATTCCATAAATACTTTGAGGTATGGAGTTTTCAACAAAAGAATGTTTATTAGTTTTAACGCGCAGCGATTATACGATAAAGTTATTACGAAGAGGAGATTGATCAAGGAAAGAGGATTTGTTAATCATGGAGTGATCAATCCTACTGGTCCAATTGATAAAATCATTCTACAAAGGCGTTGGGAAGTTATGTGTTACACTAGATTTGCGATTGTCATACCTGTGGTGAAAGAGTTTTATGCAAACTTACATGAAATTATCAAGGTGTTGCCTTCGTACGAGATAAGGTTGTACCTTTTACTCCTGTAAGGATTAATGAATTGTATATGATAGAAAACATTCCAATCTGTCATTATATAAATTTCATTCCTACACGAGATTTGATGCAAGACGTGTATAATCTTCTGACGTATGAAAGTGATATGTGGGAGATAAGTGATGAAGGATATGTTAGTTTCTCCACTTCATTACTTAATCCAATTTCAAAGCAATGACATTTCTTTATTGCGGCAAAATTACTCCCTACTATGAAAATTGGTAGAGTTACCAAAGAATGTGCTATTTCAAATTACTGCATTCAAATGGAAAAACCCATTGATATAGGGTCTAATATATTTAAATCTATTATGGGTATCCTTACTAATGGACCAATTTATGGACTTGGGTATCCATCTACCATCTTTTTGATTTGCAGTCAAGCTCAAGTTCCATATGAAAGTTGGGAAAAGACTTTATTACCTTGGGAGCCCATGAATCCTGTAGATGAGAATTCTTGTGGAAATAAAAATGAAGTATTAGAAATTATCATAGATCAATCTTCACATGCTTCAACTTCATTAATACCACCAACAGCTGGAAGTTTGCTTGCTTTAGAAAAGAAATTAAAGAAAATTGAAAAGGAACTTCAGAGTATTATGAATGCAGTAGGAGATCTTAAATACCTTTTTGATCACCTAAATTGGAGAATGAAAGAAATTTTGATCTCACTGGAACTTTTGAAGCAGGATTAGTTTGGATGTTTAAAGAAAAAGGGTGGATCGAAGAAAATTTGACAGATCAATTACCGTACTGATCCTTCTACAACTTATATTTTCAGTACCAATCTATCAAAGATATCAGAGGAGAAGATAGCAATGAAGAAGAGACGTAATAATTGACGAATTTAAATTCTCTATCTATTTTAGAACATTATATATATTTAGTGTAATTGTGTGGATTTAATTTGGTTTGGTTTGCTTTTTGCTTTAGATTCTGAACTTTGATTGTGTGTATAGTTTTGTGACAGCGTTTAGTGTTGTGGTTTGATTTCAACGCTGATTTATAATTATTTTGTTTAATATATGTGATTGTGTAATTAAAAATTATGTTTGTAAAAAGAGTACTTTCATATATAAAAATTAGTTTGTGTTGTTTGTGAAAATTCATGTTGGTGAAATGTTTTGTTTTGTGAAAGTTTGTGTTTAAAATACTAAAAATTTTGGAGTAAGTCGATATGAAATTGAAAATTAAAAAAAAATCAAAATATGAAATTTTCAGGCCTTCAGCGTTGATGGAATTGGAATCGGCGCCGACGGCGCCCTCGACTCGACAACAGATTTTAACCCCTAAAAATTCACAATTTTTACTGTGGCCACCATTTTTACGCTTAAGTCATCTTCAACCTTCGGTTTGGGTGGCTAGGGCTTGATTGTGGTCAGATTCGAGGCGATTTAGAGGCTAAAAGACTTTAGATTTCATCTTTTCTAGGAAAGAGCTACACTTTGAACCAAAAATTTTTTATTTTCACCAAGGATTAATCTCACATTGCATGGATCCAAAAATATGAAAATTTTTTGAGAAATTTTTTAGAAAAGTCCTTTGGTGATGAACTCTTATTTAGTGATTTGAAGTTTAAAATGTTTAACATTTTGATTTTTGAAATTTTAAAATTTATTCAAATTTTTCAAAATTTTTTAGATTTCTTATGGCATCTAGATCGAGCAAAAGGAAAGTAGAATATGACGAGCAGAGATTTGTTAGCTTTAGAGCCAATGCTCGATTTCATAGCATTTGTGAAAATAAGAAAGTAATTCAGGACCAAGGTTTTAAAAATCCAGGAGGAGAAGTTGAACGTTTGATTATTGCTCGGCAATGGGAAAACTTCTGCTATTTTACTACCGATGCGATAGCTGGGATTGTAATGGAATTTTATGCTAACCTTTGTGAAGTTTCTGATGATTATGCATTTGTTCATGGAAAAAGGGTAGAATTTACTCCAAAGAAAATAAATGAGTTTTATTCTATAGAAGATGTGTATAGATGTCAGTATCATTCTTTTTCTATTATAGATCAGGCTTTAGATGAAGTTATTTCTTTTCTGACTAGTGAGAAAGTGGCTTGGAAAATAAAAAAAGGTGTTAAAGTTAACTTTCCCCTTTCCATGTTAAATGTAGTATCTAAAGCCTGACACTATTTTATTTCTGGGAGGATGATTCCAACGAAGGCCTAACACTATTTTATTTCTGGGAGGATGATTCCAACAAATCATCATAGTGAAGTGACCAAGGATAGAGCCATCCTGAACTACTGTATTCAGCAAGTGATGGATATAAATGTAGGCTCTATCATTTATGTGAACATTCGATCTATTGCTCTGGGAGAGACCACCTGTGGATTGACACACCCTGCTCTTATTTACGCACTTTGTGAGCAGACAGGAGTTGATTTCAGACCTAATGAGGAGAGGATTGAGCCTCAGAGACCCATTGGGCCTGCCAACATCAAGACTTATGAGTCCCATGTTGATTGAAGATCTGGAAGACATCCTTCTACTTCTAGAATCCCTAATGAGCCTACTTCAAGTGACCCTAGCAATAGGAGTTGTTGGATCAGATGATGATACAACAAGTAGATATTTTGAGAATGGATCATAGGATGTAGAATATAGAGGTCAGAAATGCTCACATTGATGATCTGATTTGCCAGAAATTTGAGTATGATGCTGCTTATGATGATTCTTTAGTGAGATACCTTAGGGGTGACCATACAGTTGAATTCCCTATTCACCCTACTTATACTCCATATCAGCAGCAGAAGTTAGATGTCGATGATGAGAAAAATGATGACTGGTGATCTATTTTGTTTGTTTGTTTGTGTTTGTATTGTGTGATTGTATTTTTTGTGTTGTGATGTTTTTTAGACTTAGTTGTTATGTTATGTGAAAAACTGTTTTGATTTTTAGAATTTAGTTTAGTTCTGTTGTTATTTTCAATACTTTGTTTTGTTTTGTGATTAGCTCTTTCTCAGCAAATTTTATATGTATTATGTACAATTTAATGTTTTTAGCCTTGTAGTTTTCATTTTAGCATCTGCAGTATTTTCAAAATTTACGTTCAAAAATCAGAATCTCCAATAGGTATAATTTTTTTAATGTATTTAATGCTTTCTTTTACCCTTCATTTTTAAAGCTCTTCATGTAAAAATCTNTTACAGTGGTTGATAGAAAGAGAAATGATAATTAAATAGCTGATGATTTGTCTAAAATAGAAATAGAAATATTAACTAATTTTGCAAATTAAATTTTAGAAGATTTCCCTGATGAATTTCTATATAGTATTGATGAAATGGATGTACCATGGTATGTTGATAGAGTAAACTATATCGTAAGTGATATTCTACAACCTGATATCAAGAATCCATAATTAAGGAAATTTATGTATGATTTGAAAGGCTATTTTTGGAATGACCCATATTTATATAAATAATATAAAGATTTAATTATTAGAAGATGTGTCTTATAAAGAAACTCAACAGATAATTGAAAGATGCCATGATTCTAAACTTGGAGGACATTTTGGAACAAATAGAATTGCATATAAAATTTTGCAAGCTGGATTTTATTGTCCTACTATTTCTAGAGATGTTAATGAATATATTAAAACATGTGATTGATGTTAACAAGTAGGAAACATTTCTAAAAGAAACAAAATGCCTCTAAATTACACATTAGAAGTTGAAATTTTTTATGTGTGGGGATTGGACTTTATGGGACCATTTATGCTATCATTTGGAAATTTATATATATTACATACTGTTGATTATATGTCAAAGTAGATTGAAGCTCTTGTTGTTCCTAGATGTGATGCTTGGAGTGTTTTTAAATTTTTAATTAAAAATATTCTTACAAGATATGGAATGCCGAGAGTAATCATTACTCATGGAGGATCTCATTTCAGGAATAAGAGAATCAAAAAATTGATCAAGAAATACGATATAATGCATAGATTGTCCATTGCCTATCATCCTCAGAGTAGTGGCCTAGCAGAAATATCAAATCGTGAAATTAAACGCATGCTAGAAAAAGCTGTAAATCCTTATAAATTGGATTGGTCTGCTTGACTAGATACTGCATTATGGGCATACAAAACTGCTTGTGAAACTCCTATAGGAATGTCCCCATATAGATTAATTTTTAGTAAAACATGTCATTTACCAGTAGAATTGTAACATAAAGCATTTTGGGTTATTAAAGAATTTAATTTTAATTGAAAAAACGTTGGTGAGAAAAAATTATTGCAACTCAATGAACTTGAGGTGATCAGAAATGAAGCATATGATAATGCAAAAATCTATAAAGAGAAAATGAAAATATGGCATGATCGAAAGATTATTAAGAAGAAATTTGAATATGGATAAAAATTTCTACTATATAATACAAGATTGAGATTATTTTCAGGAAAACTAAAATATAGATGGTTAGGACCAATTAAAGTGATTAAAGTCTATCATTATGGAATTGTTGTTATTAAGGATCCTAACACTGGAAATTAAGATTTAACTTTAAATGAATATACTTAAGTTTAAGAATTTTATGGTAAATTTAGGTAAAACTTTTTAATAATGAAGGTCAATTTTTAAGTGAAAGATGATTGGTATGAAAAGATAAGACTTTCTTTTTCTATTTAAAGTAAAGGAAATTGTATTTTTGAACTATTAGGAATTTTATATTTTCATGTAAGAAGAAAAGAATGAAACTTTATGAAAAATCATAAACTAATATGAATTTATAAAATGTAAAAAGTTTTGACTATAAGAAGAGGATAGTGAAGTCCAAAATTATTAAAAGCTATCCAGATATAATAATCCTCACTTGAAAAAGAAAGAAAAGAAATGATTGAAAAGATCCTAAATAAAAAAAAATAAAAAGAGAAAAAAAAAAAGAAAAGAAAAGAAAAGAAATATAAGAGATGAGAAGCTTGAGGAGATGTTTAATAAAAAATTGGCTTCACTTGAATAAACTTAAGGAAAAGGCCTTATTACATTTTCTAAACTTATATTAGAATATTAGTAGCATTACTCGTAAAGTTTTAATGACGTATTTTTTATATGAATGTTCTAAGTATCCTTGATATGAAAAATTGAAATACTTCTTGAAAAGAATAAAGATTCAGAAATCTTAAATTTGATTACTAAGTAATCTTAGACCTAGTGTTTGAATTTAAGTTAATAGAAATTTTTCTTATATCTTAATTTTTTTTTATTTAAACTAAAGTGTAGAAGTTGTAAGTTAATCTCTATCCTAAGTCATATGCTTTATGTAGTAAAAGGGTCACTTGAAGACAAGTAACATTTAATATTGAGGGATTTTGATACACCAAAATAATGTGTTGATTGTATACATTTTATTCTTATTTTTTGTGATAATGCATTTTAAAGAAGGGTATTATCATGCTTTTGTTGCAGGTATATATATTTTAGTCATTTGGAGAAAAAGTAGCAAAAAGAATGAAATTTGGAGCCAAAACAACGAATTTTGAAATTTTGGTGCCTGAAGCGCCAAAACCCAGAACAACGCGATCTTAATCAAGTTGCCTCCTGAAGCGCCAGAACCAGCACTACGAATTTTTGTGGATTAATTCAGTTTAGGAAAAAGTTTGCACAAATTTCGAAAGGGAGGCTTATTTTAAGTGCCCCATGGATTGATTCAATGCATTTAGAGAATTTGGAAGGTTCTTTTATGAAGGGATATGTCTCTTGGATCAATAGACATGTCTTTTGAAATCAAAAGGGTTAAATTTTAGACAAAAATTATAGAGGGAATTTTAAATTTTTTTTTGGAGGGAGGCAGCCTCTAAAATAAGAGAGGGAAGTCTAGGGCTTGAAGGTGTGCGAGAAAGAGGGGCTAAAGAGGGAGAGTGGTGTAAGACAAAGAGAGAGATAAAGTTATGGGCTTGGAGATTTTTTTCAAGGATTATAAGAGAAGAGGGAATGTGAGAGATTTCTTTTCATTATACTTCTAAAAGAGAAATGAGAGTGCTTGTAAAGAGGGAAAATGCTTGAAGAGAACTTTTAAGGATTTGCTTGAGAAGGATTGTGAGATAAGTTGTGTTCTTTTATTTCTTTGTTTTGTAAAATTTTTTTCATAAAAGAAATCCATGTTTTATTGTTTCCTACTCATGAATTTTAAGTAGTTTTCTTTTTCCATCTCCCTACTTTGAAATTTGGTTTTTTGAAGAATTGATTTTGTTTTATACAGATGTAAATGTCAATAATTTGTGATGATTTGAAATCCAATCTTCATTTAGTTTTTGATCTAGTCAATTAAAATGTTAAAATACGTTGAGAAACATATGCTTCGAAAGGGTGATGATTTCTACAATATGCGGAGAATAACATTTGACTCAATGGGAGAGGATGTTATCTATGAGGTGGAGTGCAAATAAAAAGGGAAATATACTTTGTCAGATGCAGAATTATAGATTTTAAGGTGACCGATTAAAATTCCCAATTTGGTCCAGTTGAATGGAAACTAATGCGAGGATGTTAGCCATCAGATGAGGGAGTAGTGGGAGCTCTAAAGTAGCAGCCAGTATCCTCTCTGCCTAACCACTAAATTAGGGACCAAACTCTTGATTAGTCAATGTTCTTTATGCACTTAGAGGAGGGTAAAGAATAGGATTGCTCCTATTTGACACAAAACAGCATATATATATATATATTCAAATGATTTTAATTTCTTCACAAACTCTATACTGATTGTAAAGGGGAGGGATGCTTTCTTAAATTTGAACTCTTCACCATAAACACTTTATTTAGTTTTTATAAATTTTACTTTTAAAAGTTTAGCAATTAGTTTAATTAACTTAGTCTTTTAACTTTATTTTGTTTAAGGTTCACTCATTTACTATAGAATCAAATTTAATACTTCATTTGTGTAGTTTAAATTGTAGTTTACATTAAAATCTTAAGAACTTACTTATAAGCATTTCCAACTTCCCCATGGGATCAATATCTAGGACTCCATTAGAGCACTTTATTATGTGAGCGATACGTATACTTGTATTATTTTTAGGGGATTTGGTAGTTTAAAGGTTTTTTAAAGAATAAAACTATTTTCACTAAAGTTATTTTTGTTGGGATTAAATTGCATATTTACTATTGTATCTATCATGTGTATTTTGTAATATTGAAAAATATTTACAAAATTAACACATTAAATCAACTCGCATCAATGACTCTCAGGTTAGGATGATCAGGGACGATGAATAGATGTATTAAGTTTAGCGCATGTATTGATCTAACGGAGAAGATTTTGTCTGACGAAGAAACGGTGAATGAGAGTGTGGTCGCGTGGTAACTGAGGTGGAAAGCATAGAAAATCAAAGAGTGCTACGTGGGTCTTTAACGCGTACAAGGTTTCACCGGCGGCTCACAGGTTTAAATAGAAAATTGTGGATTAAATGCATTCATTTAATTCAGTCACCTTAAAAAATCCACAACTTGGTGTAGAAAAGTAAAAAAAATAAAATAAAGCTCTTATTTAGTGAACAGAGAAGAATAACATGAAATAAAAAAAATTGTTTGATATTTCTATGATTTTTAATTAATTAAATACCCTCTCAACCATTGTAACTCTAATTAAGTAAATAATAATCATCATGACTTGAAATTTTAAAGGTTGATTCCTCATGTTAATAGGAATGTTTTGAATTTTTTCCATGGTCAGAGAGCATCTATAGCTCTGAAGCACTAATTTTCAAGCCTAATTGTATATTTTTATTTATAATAATCTTATAAATTAAAAAATAAATCAGAAATATAAGGAACTTGTTATGGTAGATTCCCTGTGGTCAGAGGACTCTAGGAAAAACATAAATAAAGTTTAAATGTTTATGTAAATTGCTATAGTTAATTAAATCCTAAAAACTTACTAAAACTAAATTGAATAAAATAATATTAAAAAATTAACAAAAATGGTTCCCACTGTAACTAAAGATTATCTTAACTAACTCTAAAAATTTGAAGCTTCTTTGAATTAGTTTGATCACTAAAATCTATTTTCTAAGTATAATGATATTTTTGCATTAAAATAATTATAATAAATTAACTATAATTAGGAAAGTTATGAAAAGTGGTTTTCTATGTTCTTGTGGTTAGGGCTACTTAGGAGAATTAAAAATTATTTTAAATAAATAGATCATTTTTTAGCTACTTTTTAAATTAAAAATAATTAAAAATATTAAAATGCCCAAAATTGTTCCTAATTATTTATTGATCACTTAGGACAGTTTAAAATATTTTTCCTATTTTTTCTTATTTAGTTATGTATTTTTAAAATGCTAAAAGTGTATTTTTCTTAATTTTTCATTAAAATAAATATAATAAATAAAATAAAAATCATAAAAATGAAAAGTTTGTTTCTCTGAGCTCCCTGAACTCAAGGAAATTTATTAAAAAAAATATAAAAGTAATTTTTGAAATTAAATTATATTCTATATTTAATTAATCAATAACATAAACAAATAGTTTTAATGATTAAAATAAAATTTTAAAAATTATGAAATTTTGTCCAAGTTGTCCTCTGAACATGGTGAACCTCCATTAATTTTTTCATAACAAAAAACTTTGCATTGATTAACTAAATAAATTAACATTAAAAATCTTTTTTTAAGTTAAAATAATTACATAAATTAAATAAAAGTTGAAAAAATCACATTTTCTCCTCTGATATATTAATGGGGTACTAGAACAATTTCAAAGTCATTTGAGTTATATTTGATTAGTTATGAAGTGAATAGCCCGAGGGAGAAAAAGGTAATTTTGGATTTTGATGCCTTAACTAAAATTTAAGACTAAGAAAAAGGGTAAATGGGTAATTATGATCATAGGGAACTCTTCTGGATGTTTTATATATAATGGGTTAAGAGGTAGACACCAATTTGCCATCTTTTCATGATAAGGGTAGAATTGTAATTTCATAAATTATTATTATTTGGAGGTTAATTTAGTTGGATCATACTTAAGTTGTGGGTTTAAGTTAGGAAGATAATATTTCACCTTTTTAAGCGCCTAATTAGTGACTAGATGATAGCATGATCCTTTAGTAAGAATTGATCTCCCTTAAATTAACATTTTGACAATTGTAAATTTATCCATGAAATGTTAATGGGCTTAGTAGTGAGCTAGGTTTAATCCAAGATTGTTTAATGAGGTTTAGAATAGACAATATAACTGATCATGAATATTTTGGAAACACTAAAAGCTCAACTTTAATTTGGGGTATAAAACCCTTAAAGACTCCGAGTTTGTCTCTCGGGACATTCACCCACATAAATTTTAAGTAAAACATTAAGTGATTGTCTGATTACCCCACNAGTAATTTTGGATTTTGATGCCTTAATTAAAATTTAAGACTAAGAAAAAGGGTAAATGGGTAATTTTGATCATAGTGAACTCTTCTGGATGTTTGATATATAATGGGTTAAGAGGTAGACACCAATTTGCCACCTTTTCATGATAATGGTAGAATTGTAATTTCATAAATTATTATTATTTGGAGGTTAATTTAGTTGGATCATACTTAAGTTGTGGGTTTAAGTTAGGAAGATAATATTTCACCTTTTTTAAGCGTCTAATTAGTGACTAGATGATAGCATGATCCTTTAGTAAGAATTGATTTCCCTTAAATTAACATTTTGACAATTGTAAATTTATCCATGAAATGTTAATGGGCTTAGTAGTGAGCTAGGCTTAATCCAAGATTGTTTAATGAGGTTTAGAATAGACAATAACTGATCATGAATATTTTGGAAACACTAAAAGCTCAACTTTAATTTGGGGTATAAGACCCTTAAGGACTCTGAGTTTGTCTCTCGGGACATTCACCCACATAAATTTTAAGTAAAACATTAAGTGATTGTCTGATTACCCCACTTTTGGGATAAATAAAATATTAAGGTTCACTAAGCATAAGGTGTATTAAGCTTCTGAATCTAAATTTAATATTGAATGATTAATTGAACAATATAATAAGTTCAAATGAACTCGAAATTTTACAAAGGATTCTAAAAGTTGTTAGGGATTGTTCCCAGAACAATTTTATAACCTTTTAGATACTTTGAAGGATANCGAATGATTAATTGAACAATATAATAAGTTCAAATGAACTCAAAATTTTTCAAAGGATTCTAAAAGTTGTTAGGGATTGTTCCCAGAACAATTTTATAACCTTTTAGATACTTTGAAGGATAATTGGACTTATTATACTTTGTTCTAGAAAATAATTCATTAAAACATTTAACGACCCACCATATAAGGACCTAGGGTTCAGTAGATACATCTTAAAATATTTTTCTTGCTTTTCATCCATGCGATTTACTTAAATTTCCAACAAAGTATATATATGTTGCAAGTTCTAATATTTAAGCGGGAGTGCAAGAAGATGACAGGTACACATTTATGATTTTGCAATGCAATTTCCTTTTCTTTTACTTTACTACATTTCATACTTGTACATGCTTAAAGTNTCATGCGATTTACTTAAATTTCCATCAAAGTATATATATATGTTGCAAGTTCTAATATTTAAGCGGGAGTGCAAGAAGATGACATGTACGCATTTATGATTTTGCAATGCAATTTCCTTTTCTTTTACTTTACTACATTTCATACTTGTACATGCTTAAAGTATAAAACCTCTTTCCAAAATTTAAAATTACAAAGCCTTTTTTCAAAATTAAACAACATTTTTCAAAAACAACAAAACAATAATTTTATAACATGTCCTTTTGAATTCACGAGAGTCCCCCCAGTTTAAATGAATTTGACAATTCATTTTGACTAAGTAAATTCAAGAGAAAGTTGTGGTACCAGAAAGAGGGAACCGTTGTGTCCTAGTCGGTGTCACTATAATCAAATTTAACCCCCCTCATAATGATTGAACTAAACTTTTCATTTGAACCTTTGAAACCTTAGACTTTAGGATCGCTACTTTGACGAGGAGCTCGGAGCTAACCACGAGGGCAACATTCTACAATACCAAGTGGATCGACAACAACAACTCTATTCTTTAAAATTAAAACAATAAGCCATATGATTTCAAGGTTGTTTTCCTAGTGCAACATAAATCCTCACTTTATCTTTAAGTCTTTGCACAATCATGTTGAGCAATGTAAGCCCTAACTCATTTTAGGATTCCAAGGTTGTCATTTGTTACGACATAAATCTTCCTATCTTCCAGGCTATTTGTATAATTGTGTCATGCAAATGTAAGCCCTAAATGGTAATAAATGGTAGGATGAAACATTTAATAATTTCCTTCTCCAAATTGAAACTAAATGGTAAGATAACTTTGGAATACTTTGAGTTTTTCCTCAGAATCTCTGACAACCCCTAGTTTTCTCCCTTTGGATTCCATAAAAAGGTTCCATGTTTGAGCCTTTACTATTTAAAACTCCTTAGTCTAATCTTTGAAAAGTCCCATCCTTCAAAATTCTTGAATACAATATTTTCTGATCAAAATTGAGAGTTTCGTCAAATGATCTCAGTCATTTAAGATCTAATTAACTATAATGGCTTGCCCTTATGGGAAACTTTAAGCACCCATCCTAATATAAACCCTATCTAATCTTTCATATTAGATACGAGAATTTGTCGGCCAAATTAAATGGTTTTTGTAGACTAAAACAAATGTTACAAATTCTTTAGTTTATTCAATCGAACTGCACAAGCATGTAATATGTCTATTCCTTCAGATAAATGTTTTACTTACGATGTTGTGCTTGTTTATTTAAACTATTATCTATATGGGATCATTTCGATCTCATATTTCAAAATTAAAATATTACTTTTCAAAATTATAATATGTAAATTAACTAAATATAATTTTCCAAATTTGGCGACTGACAAGGGAATGTAGAACAATTTTATCTAAAGAAGAAGCAAGCTAGAAAAGGTTGTTCGACTTCAACACCCTTTCTCATCCCTTGCCTCACACCCACCCTTGCCACTCCCACCATCGACCCCATCCCTAGCCTCAGCCGCAATCCAACCCCCATCCTCGACCTCGTCTCACTCACCTTCCTCACCCATGTCCCCAGCCCCACCCTTAGCCCGACTCTTAGTGTTGCCTTAACGACCAATCCCACCTAATATGCCTAAAAAATTTTCTAATTTTTCATATATATTTTATGCTAAACTCTAATAATTTTTAACGATATTACACTTTAAAGGAAATTATTTTTCATATTTTTGGTTTTAGGTAAAGGAAATAGAATATTGGAGAAAATAAAGCAAAAATGATGCAATTTGAAGTAAAAACAAGCAAGAAAGAAAATTCTAACTTGGCATATTTTGATATGTCTTTCTTTGTTTAATCTACTTTACATTTCTCGCATGTTTTTGAATAAAATTACACTTTAAAGAAATTTTATTTTCATGCTTATTTTGTAGGTATATCTGTTTGGAGGAAAATGCAATTGAAATGGGGAAAAATGGAGTTGAAATAGTGCCAAATGAAACAAAATAGTAGAGTTACTGCAGGTGGCGCATGATTCACCAAACCGGCGCATGATGCACCGACATCTAAAGATCTGGTCCATGATGCTCCAGAACTAGCGCATGATGGGCCAAAGACAACATTTTGTGGACTGAAGCGGTTCGGGATGAATTTTACACGAATTTTCTAAGGGAATCATGTTCGAAAGACCCCTTAGATTGATTCAATGCATCTAGACACTTTGGAAGGTTCTTTTATGAAGGAATATGTCTTTTGGAAAAATGGATATGCCTTTTGAATTCAAAAGAGTTTACTTTTGGATTAAATTTTGGAGGGAATTTTAAATTCTTTTTGAAGGGAGGCCAGCTTTTATAAAAGAGAGGGAAGTCTAGGGCTTGAAGAGGAGTTTTAGTCATGAGTTTTGAGAGGGTGTATGTGTGTGTGTGTGTGGCGTGAAAGAGAGAAAGAGAGGGGGAGAGAAAGTTAAGGACCCAAAGATTTTCTTCAAGGATTACAAGAGGTGAGGATGGTTACAGATTTCTTCTTCATTACATTTCTAGGATACAATTGAGAGTACTTGTAATAAGGGAGAGTGATAGAAGAGAACTTATAGGGATTTTCTAGGGAAAGATTGTGAGATAAGTTGTGTTCTTTTATTTATTTTTTTTTGTAAACTTGCTTTTATATATGAAATATGTGTTTTGTCGTATCCTTATAATGAATTATGAGTAGTCTTCTTTATCCTTTTCTCTACTTTGAGATATGGTTTTGCAAAGAATTGATATTATTTTATATGGTTTTAAATGTCAATAATTTATAATCATTTTAACTCCAATTTTTTCTTACTTTTGATCTGGCCAATTGAAATGCTAAAATGAGTTTGGAAACATATATTCTAAAAGGGCTATGATTTATGCAACATAGAGTGAATCACATTTGATTTCATGGGATAGAATTTCATCCATGGGGTTGGGTGTAAATATATCGAGAAATATACTTTGTTGGATGCATAATTGGAGATTTTCAGGTGCAGATTAAAGATCCCCCATTTGATCCAGTTTATTGGAAACTGACCTGAGATTGTTAGCCCTAAGGTGAGGGAGTAATGGGAGGTCTAAAGTGGCAATTGGTATCCTCTCAACCTAAACATGGAATTAGGGACCAAACTCTGGATTGTTAATGTTCTTTATGCACTTGGAAGAGGGTAAATAATAGGGTTGCTCCTTTTTGGCAGAAAATATTATATATATATTTTCAAATGATTTTAATTTCTTTACTAACCATGTACTCAATGTAAAGGGGAAGGATGTTTTCTTAAATTTGAACTCTGTGTCACAAAAACTTTGTTTGTGTCGGTGTTATTTTTTGTTGGGGGAGTTGCCTGTAAGAAGCTGTTGGCCACCAGAATCAAAATTCCGTCGCCCGCTTTGGAAGGAAATTTTAATTGACATATATTTTTAGTTTTATAATAAAATAAAATGAAACTAACCCCAGATTTTTCACAGTTTACATGAAAGAGTGTTGTACCTCAAATAATGTATCTATCCCGAAGCATAAACACATGACTTGAGGATGAGGTTCGATCAAATAAACAAAGGAGTATATAACATCCTTTTGGTCTGAAAAACCTTTATATTTGCCGACAAGTTCCCCTATTTAATATAAAGAATTAAATAGGGTTTATATTAAGTCGGGTTCAGACATGCTTCCTATAAGAGTAAGCCCCTAGAGTTAATTACATCTTAAATGACCAAATTCACCTAAGAAGACTCTCGATAAAAACCAAAAAATATTATCTTCAAGGAGTTTCAAATGGTAGGACTTTTCAATGAGATCAGACGTAGAGGTGAGAAAGAAGATTGGTTTAAATTTGGAACATTTTGTTGTAGAGTCCAAAGGAGGAAGAACTAGGGGATGTCATGGATTTAGAGGAGAACCCCGATGACTTCCCAAGCTATCTTAATGTTTGGCTTCAGTTTTGAGGAGAAATATTTAGGTGTTTCATCCTGCCAATTTTATTAGTTTGGGCTTACATTTGTGTGAAACTATCACACAAATAACCTGGAAGATGTGAGGATTTAGGTCGTGACAAACGACAACCTCAGAATCCTAAGATGAGTTAGGGCTTATTTTGTATAGCAGGGTTATACGAAGGCCTAAAGATAAGATGAGGATTTACGTTGCATAAGCAAGCAACCTCAAAGTCCTATGGCTTTGTTGTTTTAAGTCTTGTGAGGATTTATGTTGCATAAGCAAGCAACCTCAAAGTCCTATGGCTTTGTTGTTTAAGTCTGCAAAGTCCTAAAGATAAGATGAGGATTTACGTTGCATAAGCAAGCAACCTTGAAGTCCTATGGCTTTGTTGTTTAAGTCTATATTTACGTTGCATAAGCAAGCAACCTCAAAGTCCTATGGCTTTGTTGTTTAAGTCTAAGGAAAAAATGATTGATTTAGTTGGGGATGACAGGTTTTATTGTTGAAGATGACAGTGCTGCCCACCATGCTAGCTCCAAGCTCCTTGCCGTGACGAGTTTGAGTTTTCTAGTGTGTCTAAATCAAGTGGCCCTATGGGTGAAGTTCTTTAAATTTTATGGGGGCATATTAAAGTTGATTAGAGCGACGGGTCCTATGGTTGAATTTCTTTAAATTTTATGAGAGCATATTAAAGTTGATTAGAGCGACACCGGTTAGGATCCAACGGTTCCCTCGTTTTGGCACCACTATTTTCTATTAGATTCACTCAATCCAAATGAACTTACTTAACTCAACTTAATGAGTTCCATAATTTTATTTAGACCATAGGTAGCCTCATTAGCAACCATAGGTTATCTCCTCCAAGGGATTCCCAATCATCCAATAGAGACATCTTAATTTAGTTACAGTTGTAGTTTTGTGTGAATTTTGTGATTAAGTTTTGAGTTGTTTTATATTTTGAATGTTGTGTCGGTGAATTTTATCTTATTTGATTTTAGTTTTAGTTTTAATTTTGATTTTGGTTTTCCTGATAGTTTTAATTTTCCATGCAAATTTGTATAAGTACAAAAGTATAGCCTAAAGTACAAGAAAGACAACGCTGAAAACTGTAAAAGCGTACCTGGCAAGTCTTCTTGTTCCACCACCTGAAACTCAAAATGCATGTCACGGCAGATTATATAGAGGCAAAATGTAAGGTTTGGGTAGTTTTCCTAACCCTATGTCATATCTTGATGGGTCCTTAGGAGTTTAATTAAGGATGATTTTGTCAAGCNGTAATAAAAGTTAATTCTAGGGGCTAAGATATTTGGTAAAAGAGAACAATACTATGTTTTTCTATTCTTAGTAAAGGAAATTTGTATTTTTGAAGTATTAAAAATCTTAAAAGATTCATGTAAAAAGAAAAAAATTAAACTTTATGAAATCTTTAAGTTAATAAAATTTGTTAAATTCATGTAAGAAGAAAAGAATTAAACTTTATGAAATCTTTAAGTTAATATAAATTTGTTAAGTGAATAAATATAAAAAGTTTTTAACTTTAAGAAGAAGATAGTGAAGTTCAAAATTATTAAAGACTATCGAGATATAGTAATCCCGACATATAAAAAAAAGAGAAGAAAAGAAAGAAAGAAAAGAAAAAGGGGACTAAAAATGATCCTGAAAAGAAAAGAAAAAGAAAAAAAATATATGTGGAGAGAAGCTTGAGGAGATGCCTAATTAAAAATTGGTTTCACTTGAATCAACTTTAAGAAAAAGACTTGAACACATTTTCTAAACTTTTTATTTGAATATTAACTTAATTATTAAGAAAGTTTTATGAAGTTCTTTTTTTATTTGAATTTGCTAAGTGACTTTAATATAACAAATTGCAATTTTTCTTGAAAGAAATAGAGGATCTTGAATATTTTACACCTTTTAGTATTAACTAGAGTTGTTTTGATTTTTTCTTAAGTTTTGGAAAACTAAAATATGGAAGTCCAAAAGTTAAGGTCTTTATCATAAGTCATATTTTTTATGTAGTGAAGGAGTTACTTGAGGACAAATAACATTTAAGTTTGGGGGATTTTAATACACAAAAAATATTTGTATTTTTAGACCCATATTTTATACTTATTCTTGATGATATTACACTTTAATGGAAGGTATTTTAATGTTCTTGCATGCTGTTGATTTTTAGGGTTTAAAGCAAAAAAGAAAACCAAAAGGATGAAATTTGTAGTCAAAATGACGTTGCTCAGCGCCGGCAGCGCCGACGGCGCCAAACCAGTGACGACGGTGCCAAAGGAGGTGCATACCCCATTTCTAGAAGGTTTGATGTATTTGGATGACTTTTTGAAGAGTTTTTGGAGGCACCTCTTGGAGAACCGACCTTGGGCGCTATTTGGGGCCGAATTTCATCAGAAAATGGGCTCCTTTACGTTTTTCATTCCTCTACTTTCATTTTTTGCACCACATCATTCCATTCCACTTCCATATTGGAGTCAATTAGTGATTTTGTTTTCATAGTTTAGAGTTTTGTGGTGAGATTTAGTGTGAAACTTTTTGTAAGAGCGTTGGAGAAGGAGAACAGTGAGAGATATCTTCTTCCTGCATTTCTAAGAAAAGGCTACAAAGAATTTACTTTGAGAAAGAGTTTTCAGATAATAATTATTTTTTTATCAATGTTGTATGAACTTTCATTTATATATAAAATTTGTGTTTTGTTATTTCTTTCTCATGAAGTCTGAGTAGTTCCCTCTATCTTTCTCCTTACTCTTAGATATGGTGAAATGAAGAGATAATATGAATGTGCCAATATTAAATTGTTAAATAAATTGTGATGATTTTTAACTCCAAACTTAATTTACTTTTCAATCCAGCCAATTGAATTGTTAAAATGTGTTGTGAAACATATGACCCGGGAAATGGAGTATGAGTTCTACTACAGAGTAAGGATCACATTTGATTCTATGAAGGAGAACATCGTTTATGAAATTAAGTGCAAATAAATATGGAAAGATTCTTTGTTGGGTGTATAATTGGAAAACTTTTAGAGTGATAGAATAAAATCTTCAATTCAGTCTTAGTGATTAACAATTGAAGCGAGAGCTAGCCTTCAGGTGAGGGGAAGTGGGAGCTTTGGAGTGGGAGCCGGTATCCTCCTAGCCAAGCCACGGATTTAGGGACTAAACACCGAGATTAGCCAATGATTTTCTATGCGATGTATCAGGTTAGAGAGTTAAAATTGCTCATATTTGGGATAATACATATTATAAACATTTATCTCATCTCATTCTACCATAACCTAATTATAGTGGGAAAGATGCTTTTTCACATAAGAATCTCTGTTACATAAACATAGTTAAAAGATTAGTATTTACTGTTTTAAATTTTGCATATTTGATTTGATAATAGTTTAGAAATTTAATTTTGATTACATCTCAACAACTAAAATTAGTGACAGTGATTTCAATTGACTTTCTGTGAATTTTCTACCAAATTTGTCAATTCCAATTTAAACCTTCCCTGTAGGTTTGATATTTGGGGCTTAAAAGAAAGTCCATTATTACTTGATAACGATATGTGTACTTGCGTTGAATCCGAATATTATTTAATTATATTTAATTAAATTTTACACAATCTATTGCAATAAAAAAGTCGGATCAGTATTAGACATAAAATTGTCACTGCTTTTCATCCTCGAACCAGTAGTCTAGTAGAATTATCAAAACAAGAAATTAAAAGAATGTTGGAGAAAAATATAAATTCTAATGAGATGGATTGGTCTAATGGACTTGATGGAGCATTATGGGCTTATAGGACGACATATAAAACTCTTATAGGAATAACCCCATATAAACTCATATTTGGGAAGGTTTTTCATTTACCATTAAAATTGGAGCATAAATCTTATTGGGCTATCAAAGAATTTAATTAAAACATGAGAGATGCTGGTGAGAGATGAATATTGTAATTGAATGAGCTTGAAGAAATCATAAATGAATCTTATTAGAATGCAAAGATTTATAAGGAAAAGTTTGAAATTATAGCATGATCAGAAGATTTTAATAAAGAATCTAGAGCCTGAACAAGAAGTTTTACTATACAATTCAAGATTAAAATTATTTTCTAGGAAAACTGAAGTCTAGGTGGTTGGGGTCATTAATTGTGATAAAAGTTTATCCTTACGGTACTGTGGATACAAAGATCCAAAAATGATAAAATTCTCAAAGTGAATGGACATAGGCTGCAACCTTACTTTGTTGGAAATAGATCTATATCTAATGAAATCCTAATGTTGGGCCAACCTGAGTAAAGATGTGGATACGTCAGGCTGACGACATTAAACTAAGCGCTTTGTGGGAGGCAACCCATATTTATCAGAATGAATTGAGTTTAGTTGGCTTAGATTTTTTTGTGTGTTTTTCTTGATAAAGTTTGAGAGTTGCACATGTGTTGTTACTACTTAAAATGATATAATTCATGACTTATGGGAGGTTAAAATGTGTATTTGGACCTTTGGTGAACCACTGCTTTATTGTGCACTAGCGCCTAGGGGCCCAAATTTGGGCGCCAAGGCGCTATAGTTACATGATCACAAAAAAGGTTTTTTGCCATTTTAAACCCCAAAAACCTTCAAATTATTTCATTCTTCACCATTTTAGAAGATTTGGGAGTGATAGAAGTCTTGTGATATCACCAGATGACAAGAATCAAGGATCGCAATGCTTTGACAAGTTCAACTCTTGGAGTCTATGATCATATAAAGTTCATAAACAAAGAATCACAGAGACTTCATGAAAGGGCTTTGGAGAAGAAGAAAATGATAAAAGAAAGAGAATTCATCATGCTTGGGGGGCAGATCGACGCAATTATTGCACAAAGGCATTGGGGAAGTGTTTTGCTACACCACTACTGTTGTGATCTCTGTTGTGAAGCAATTTTATTTAAATCTTCATGGATTAAATCAGGGATTGGTTTATGTTCAAAATTACATACTAGAATTTGTCAGTTAGAATTTTGGGTTGGTTGATTCGAAAAATATATTTAACGTTGATATGTAATTTTGAAAAGTAATGTTTTAATTTTGGAAAATATGGGACCAAGTAGATCCCATTTATCTAATAATTTAAATAACTGAGCACAATATCACAAGCAATACACTATCCCGAGAGATAAGACATACTACTTGACAACAAACTTGATTATATAAACTAAATAGTTTATGACATCCGTTTGGTCCGCGAACCTTTTATGTTGAGTGACAAATTCACCTAACTAATATAAAGATTATATAAGGTTTATTTTATCTGGGTTTTTATTTACCTATAGCGGTCAACCTCTATAGTTAGTTACATCTCAAATGATTGATTTCACTTAAGAAAACTCTCGATTAAGATCAATACTTTTGTCTTCAAGATTTCAAAGTTTAAGTTTTCAAGGTTGGACATGGGAAGGCCAAAAAGGAATGGTTTAAGTTGGAACATTTATTTAGAAGTTTAAAGGAATGAAAGGTATGTGAACTCACGGATCCGAGGAAAACCCCGATGAATTATGATTCCTCCTAGAATGTGTGCGTACATATATGTGTAATTACCTCAATTTCAAACTCCGGTGACAACACCAAATACTTGATTTGGCCCACAATTATGAAAATATTTAATTCCTTGGCCAAATGCTTGACCTAGTTCCTTAGGCGGCTAATGTGTAAAATGGATATGTTATAGAATTTAGAATTGATTCATATATTACACACTAGATGTTCTATGCAAGTATAAGTATCGCTTCAAGTACTACAAGGTTTTCTTTTAAGACCAAAGTGTCAATCCCACAGAAAAGCGAGGTAAAAATCCCTTAGGTTAAATTTAATCTATTACTATCAGGCTTAAGTTGGAAATAACGATTAAGGATTTTTTTTATCAACAACTCCTAAATACAAACCTAAGTCTAAAGATAAACATAACTAGATAAATAGGTTTAGTAAATTTTAAGATCATAAAAGCTACCTTTCAAGTGCAATGGCCTAGATAATGTGAATGAATGGAATGCTTAAAATTTAATGTAGCTAGTGACAAATAAGAGCATACCTATTTTTTACTCTCTTTCAAGTGCATAAAAAAACATTGGCTAACTTAAAATTGATTCCTTAACATCCTGATTACCTTGTCAGAACTGTCTAGCCTTTCAACACTACAGTCCCACATCCTATGCCACTATATTAACTTAATCCAGGTGTTAAGGTACAAAACCTTAAGTCAAATTTGTAGAAATCTAGCTAGTCACCCTAGAAACAGACAATTTACACCCTTCAAGTCTTATCTCCCAATCTATTTGCACTCACCCAAGTTCTTGGTTCCCCTCCATCCTAAGGTTAGTGTGGTATTCAATAGTTGGCAGAAATCATAGCCCTCTCGGGTCATTATGTTTCACAACAAATTTTAACATTATGAATATCTAGTTTGCAAAGTAAATTTAGAACAAATGAAAATACCATTACATGAGAATTTCAAATAAATCTAAATTCTCAAACATGCATCCAATTCATTACAAAAGAAGATTAAATAAGATAATGGCATAAGCAGTAAAATAATTGATAGAATTATGTAATAGTTATGTTCCAGCAAGGAACATATGTCTACCTACCCTCTCCTGAATATATAGGTACCCTTAGTATTATATTAGTTTTACACAACTAGCTGTCATTTAGAAGCTTTTAATAAAAATAGTTCATGAATTATAATTCATTAAAAGTTGCATTGTTGCCTAAACTACTTCAACATAGCCAATCAGTTAGTGTGAGTGCACTTAAGTTGAGAGATCACAGTTCTCTGTAGTCTTAGTTTCACTTACAATAATTTTAACATAACCTATTACCACTTAAGTTATGTCAATGAAGCAAAGGAGACATTACTCATCACATGGAAATAAAATTTATTCTATGCTAAATCAAATTTTTCTACTCATGCCACTACTTCATATAAAAAAAAAAGAGTAAAGAAAACTACTCACGAAGCTTGAATAAAACATGACAGAAAACTTCATTTAATTAAAGTAAATCCTATGAAAGTGTTTACAACATTTAGAAGATAATCAAGAACACAATACTTAGTTTTTTTCATCTGAAAGAAAGATTACAATCCCTCCAACAAAGTTTCATGTCGATCTACATAATACTCGTACAATTCCTTACACATATCTCTCAAAATCCCTTACCAATCTCTCCAGAAAAGATAGAAATCTACATCTCCTACTTTTATCTATGACCTCTGGACGTTCTTAAAGTTTCCAAAGTTTGAAATGCCAAAAGCCTTCCCAAGTCCCAAAAGGTGCCTTATAAAATCCTTGGGCTTTTTAGATTTGTCCACAGCCGTTTATGGCACCTAAGAGCTAGAATTGGCACATAGTCGCCTTTTCTGGGTACTGGCAGCACCCCGTTTTGTGACTGTTTAGCCCCATTTCAGCTCCAATCCGCTCCAAATGTTATACCTACAAGATAAACATGAACATAACATTTCTTTAAAGTGTAATTTTATTCAAAAATATGTGATAAAAGGGAATTAAGCATTAAAAATATATATCAAAATGCGTTAGGTTAGAATTTTCTTCCTTGCTCCATTTGACTCAAAACTGCATCATTTTTGCTCCATTTTCTCCAAAACTCCATTTCTTGCACCTGTAATAAAAAACACACAAAACACCTTTCATTAAAGTTTAATATCATTAAAATTATTATAAAATGTATATAAAAAGTAGCACATTTTTAGGCATGTCAATTTCCCCAAACTTAAACATTACTGGTCCTCATGTAACACTATAACTTTAAAACCCAAATTTGTTGATTTGAGGAAGTAGGTTTCAGTAGAGTTTCTTATAATTTTGTCTCAGTAATATTATAATGTAACTTAGGAGAAATTCTATCAAATCAACTTGGTACTAGGGTGTAAGAATATCTAATATTCAACATAGGAATCCTGTTTTTCAATTTACTTCAAAAGTTATTCAAACTTGTCAAACTAAATATTCTTAGAAATTTTAAAACAAAATTTAAGCACCCTATCCTTACCAATTTGACCACAAATTTTTTTTTGGAATAAGAATAAGCTTAGGATTGTTTCTAAGTTTTCTTCTTTAAGAAGATTTAAGTGAAATCAAATTTTTATAAGGCTTCTCATTCTCTCTTTTTTTTTCCTTCAGGATCTTTTTAATCCTTACTTTTTTTTTCTTTTTTTTTCTAAGTGAGGATTACTATATCTGGATAGGACTTTAATGACTTTGAATTTCACTATCCTCTTCCTAAAGTTAAGAACTCAAAACTTTCCCTCACTTTTTTAAAGTGTAAGTTTTATATTGAAGAAGGTATTAATAAAAGCTCAATTCTCATTAAGTATAATTCTAAGAGTCCTAGCTTTTCAAATATTCAATGCCTTTCTACCATAAATAGAAAAATCATTTTCCTAATGTTTCTTACAAAATTTTTAAACTCTAGAACAGTTTCTTCACATAGGATCCCAACTAAGTTTTTTCTAACATTCTTAAAATCAAAATTATAGTAACATAAAGATAACATCACATAACACAAGTCATTTTAAGAGTGATATCAAAATAAATACATGCTACTGAGGACAAATAAAGTTAAGTTTTAAAAATAATTTTCTTCCCCCCAAACTTGATTTTTAACATGTATAGCATTTAGTACAAAAAATATAAGCAGGAAAAAAATAGTTCAGAAATTCTTTCTTCCAAAAATATCTATCAAAAGCATCTACAAGTATTCATTCGGATAGAACAATTTACAACATAAAGTAAATCTAAACTAAACATGCCTATAATAAAATTGAACTTAAGAAATGTCTAATAAGCATGACAGGTATTAGCATAAGAATATATATATTTAAGTGTTCCCCAAGTCCTCTATATTCTTGTAACATAAAAACAAACACACATGATAAATGAGGTTAATTATTTCTTTAACTTATCACATCTCACTACCTTAATTCAAATTTCTAACGGAATCACAACACTAAAATATAAAGTGCCTTCCATGAATTTGTAGGGTTAACCCCGTGGACAAGATTATATATATTACATTGGATCGTGAACACCAACCTCAGACATCACCTTATCCCAAAAATTAAGCACCTCTAACAGTTATAAGGACAATGTAAGATCATCCACATGTTGCTCATCCAGTAGGTTCATGACCCTACTAAAAGAAAACAAGGTCAGAGAAAGGAAGTAACAAAATTGAGATGAAATTGTCACTTCTTAAACTCAAGATGTCTCCTGTAAAACTCAAGTCCAGTTGAGACACGAGCCACAGTGGGCTTGTCAATCTAACTATTACAAGAGAACATGTACAAGCCCAACCATAATAAGAAGTTAAGGAATCACCTCCCTCATGATACACAAAAATCAAATCAATCTACTAACAATTCAAACATCCGCCAAATTAATCAAACTAATCAATCCACAATGATACACAAAGATCAAATCAATCCAATAACAATCCAAACATTCACCAACATCAATCAAACTGATCAATTCATACTAAAACAAACACAGTACATTACAAGCAATCACAACTCACAAACACACTAACATAGAAAACTATGTGTTGCTTCCCACAAAGCGCTTGGTTTACCACAACTAACATGATAAAGGACTACCACCTACGAATCAAGACTATAATAGATTTACATCAATTAAATCATTCCTCAAAATTAAATTACTAACCATAGGATTTTGAGGTAGTTCTTCTTGCATGCTTAAATCCTCACTTTATCTTCAGGCCTTTGCACAACCATGTGTGCAATATAAACCCTAACTCTTTTTAGGATTCTGAGGTCGTTGTTTGGTACGACATAAATCCTCCTATCTTTCTAGGCTATTTGTACTATTAAGTGTAAGCCCTAAATTAAATAAATAGCAAAAGCAAATATTAAATGACATCATTTCAAAACTAAAGCCAAACGATAGGATAATTGGGAAGTCATCGAGGTTTTCCTCGGATCCGTGACATCCCATATCTTTCATTCCCTTGAACTCCTAAATATCTGTTCCAACTTGAGTCATTCCCTTTTGACCTTCCTATGTCTAACTTTGAAAACTTAAGCTTTGAAAACTAGAAGACAAAAGCACTGATCTGAATCGAGAGCTTTCTTAAGTAGTTTCAGTCATTTTAGATGTAATTAACTAAAGAGGTTTACCTTTATAGGGAAATAAGAACCTAGGTAAAATAAATCATATTTAATCTCTATATTAAATAGGGGAACTTGTCGTTCAACATAGAAGTTTCGCGGATCAAACAGATGTCATAAACTATTTAATTTATATAATCAAGCCTGTTATCAAGTAGTATGTCTATCTCTCGGGATAGTGCATTGATTGTGGTATAATGCGTTATTTATACAATTAGATATATGGGATGTGTTCGGTCCCATATTTTCCAAAATTAAAACAATACTTTTCAAAATTACATATCTACATTAAATATATTTTTTAAACTGATCGACCCAAAATTATGACCGACACTATCTTGATGTGATAATCTTCAGTTGATTGCGTTGTGAATCAATCTCCTATTAGATGAATGATGACCAAGTTATTTATATGATGGAGAGATTTTTCTGGGGCTAGAGTAAAACTTGAATGTGGTTAAAAATTATTATCTTTTTTTCATAAATTTAATGCATTATATTTAATCACTAGGTAATAGAATCTTAATTTCTTCATAAAATATCTATAAATGATAGATTAAACCTCTATCATTGAATGACACAGAAGAATAATATTAATGAAAAGATAATAATTAATGAATATTTGAAAGTAAATGGTTTACTATTCCTTAAGAGAATACTTAACAAATTGGCCATTAAATTTAGTCTCAATGTACTTCATTATGAATGTTAATGAAGAAAGTATTGTGTGAAGTCCAAAATGATTACCTAAGATTATGAGTTAAGCACATTAGATTGAAAGGTAAGTAGAGCTCATAGTAGTGGCAAGGTCATGAATACTTTATGGTTGAGGAATATTGAGCTTGACACTGAAGTGGCCTTATGCATGTTTACTCAAAATTGATCAATACAGTCGCGTATTTGATTGTGAGGGATTAAAACTCCAACCTATAGAAATTAACTATTAGTCATACATTATAAGAGAAAAGTTAAGAGAAGTAATCAAGTTATCCATCTACAAGCTTGTGTCTTTTAAAATAAGCATTTGCTAAATGGTTTATACTTATCAAGAAAAAAAAATGATGAATTTGATGTAATTGAAGAGCTAGTTTTTAGATTGATGAACACTTCAAAATGCATCTCCCTTATCATGATCATTGTGTTTATTAATCTTTGAATCAACATTTATAAATCCTACAACAGTTGCATATTTTCTTACAAATATTGTGAAGTTATTTCCTATATGAAGATTCATGATGATATGAGCCTTTTGTCATTGAGCTACACCAAGAGATCACACAAATAAAAAATAGAGTTGAAATCCACATCTAATGCAAGAGTTTTTATGTGAAAAATCAAATACATATCAAACCCAGTTCAATTAATATAGCCCATATACTCAGATTTCAAGGTCATAAAAGTGTGCTCCTCCTAGTAATTATAAAATCAAAATTACTGGCTCGATCTACTATGAATCTGATATAAGTTATTATCGAAATAAAAACAAGTAATGGTGTTTGTCTAATTCATTTGATAACAAACAAAGGTGGTAAGGTGATGACAAATACCACAATCGATTGATTAAGGGCACCAACAAAGAAAATATGGTGAACTATGGTATTGATAAGGAATAGTAACAACATTAGTTATGTACATTATTAATGCTTATTGATGCGGTGATGTGATAGTTACGTCACAGTACCTAACCAATGACACTGATTGATGCTGATAAAAATAAATGCCAATAAATAAACAGAGGGTAAGGATTCTTTCAATTAGAGAAAAAACTATGGAATTAGGGGGCCGATATCCATATTATTTAATTTATTTTGAGGTATGTTTTTTTTTTCCAAAAATTCAAAAGGCACCATATGACAATCTAAAATAAGCTCTCTTATTCTCCCACCCCCACTTCGGTATATAAAATTTTATAAATGTTTGGATGCCTTGATTACATCCAAATGTTGCATTATTTGGGCCACAAGAATCATCATGTAGTGATGCATGCTTCTATTAAAATTGTATAAAGAAGGATTCAACGATCTAAAATTTAGTCACAGAAGTTATTAATATAAATTTCTGATTCGAGAGCGGCATCGCACTTGCAGCCAATCAAATTATATGTATTTAGTGCCATTGTAGCTGTTGGATCTGAAAAGAAGCAGCGCCAAAATCAGGGAATGGGGACGGGGGAATCTCTGGCTTTCACGCCGAGCTGGGCTGTCGCTTCCCTCACAGCTCTCCTTGTCGCCCTTTCTCTTCTTCTGGAGACCTTGCTCCATCTCCTATCTCATGTAGTGCTCCCATCTCTTCCTTTTCTTTCTCTCTGAAGCCTGACCTAGGATTAATAATTAAGCATATTTCTTTTATTAACCCGCAGTTTGTGGATTCAAGAAGACGAAAGACTCTCAACCTTACCGTCGACCAATTAAAGTCAGGTGATGAAGTATAGATAGAAACGGTTTGATTCAGTCAATAAGAACCAAAAGATGGTTGAATTCTTTTTGTTTTTTGTTGGTGTTTAGGATTGAGAAATATGGGGTTCATCACTCTGCTGCTTACTGTGGCAAAGCGGCCCGTATCAAAGATTTGCATTCCAAAAAGTTTAGCAGGCTCTTTTCTTCCGTGCAACCATGAGACTCCATTAGATGAGTCCGAAGCTTTAGAGGTCGAAAATACTTGCGACGAGGTCAGCATGGAGGAATTAGGAGCATTAATTACTGGGCGTTTGATGTGTTTAATATTGGTGATTGAAATTTTATTTTATTTACATGTTAATGTATTTTTTTTTTCTAGTAGGGAAAAATACCTATTCTGTCTCCAAACGGAACCCAGCAGCTGCAGGTGTTGATAATGATGCTTGCTGTTTTTCATCTAACTTGTTCCCTGATCACTTTGGGTCTTCGAGAGATGAAGGTACATGGTTTTTTGGCTAAATCACAATCCTCTAGTATTGATTAAAGTGAGCATTTCTATAAGAGCTTTTATATGGCAGTCNTGTTTGATGTGTTTAATTTGGTGATTGAAATTTTATTTTATTTATATGTTAATGTATTTTTTTTTTCTAGCAGGGAAAAATACCTATTCTGTCTCCAAACGGAACCCAGCAGCTGCAGGTGTTGATAATGATGCTTGCTGTTTTTCATCTAACTTGTTCCCTGATCACTTTGGGTCTTCGAGAGATGAAGGTACATGGTTTTTGGCTAAATCACAATCTTCTAGTATTGATTAAAGTGAGCATTTCTATAAGAGCTTTTATATGGCAATCTTAGAAATCGTGTATTTATTTTTTGTCAGATGAAAAAATGGGAACTGTGGGAAGCAGAAACGAATACTTTGGATCACAAGTTAACTTTTGGTGAGTTATGACTGATTGCCTCTGTTGAGAAAAGGAACAGTCACCCTTGAGTCCTTCCGTTAGTTGAGGAAATCATATTAAATGTTATTAGTTTGTATTAGGTCAATCTGTTTTAGTTAAATTAATCACTAATTCTCAATATAATCCACCTTGAGGCCCTATTTCACCGATGAAATGGAATGCCAATAAATGAAAAAAAGAAAATAAATAAAAAGAAATAATAATGGAGAATTTTAATTTTTTGTTTCTTCTAAGAAGGGCATGTATGAGTTATGCGTACATTTTTTTAGTCTATTTTTAGAAAGGGTTGACATTGTAATTATCAATAAAATGACACAATTGTCATATTTTTTGAATAAATCTATTTTTCTATTAATTATATTAGACTTAAATACCCAATCTTGTAATTATATAATATAATATGGTTGCATTCCCTCAATTTTTCATCAATCAAATAGACCTTTAGTTTAAGAAAAAGGGATCCATCCTGAAGTTTCCAATCAGCACAAAACATAAAAATAATTCTTCTTTTTTTAATTTATGACTTGTCTTAATGTCTGTACAGATAATAGAAGATTTATGCTTACCAAGGAAACTGGTTTTGGTCGAAGGCATTTGAAGTTCTGGAGCAACAATGTTATACTTCTTTGGATTGTTAGTAAGAGAATAATTTCTAGTCGCACTTGTTTGTTGGAAAGTATCTTAAATTCGGGGTTTATCATTTCTTAAATATAATTTAATATTAAAATTAATCATCTTTTTAAACTAGGAATAAATAAATGTATGTTTCTAATTTTCTGATCTTTAATTTTACTTAACATAGTACTACTACTAAAGAGGTAACAAAAATTACGATGAGGAGAATTTCTCAACATCCTAAACAAGAAAAAAAGTTAATAATAATAATAATAATAAAGCAATAAAAAGTAATGAAGGGGTTCTTTTAGTTTTAGATTTGGTAGAAAATTTATACACAAATTTAATAACGAGGCACACATTTACTTTTCCTTGCCTTCCATCGACTGCTTTTTGAGCAATAACTCTGTTGAATCTAATTTTGTCCTGTAAATCACACTCAAGGAATTAAGTATAGAACATGAGAGAATGGGAGAGAGAGAGAGAGATTGAGTGCACAGTAGATTAAAGCTTCAAGACTTTTTTTTTACCTCTGGTTCATTAGTATTTTACTGTAGAAATGAACCACTATTTATTGGCAAATGGTGATACAAAAGGTATAACTACCTCTTCCCTTTGCTTTAATAGGGATGCTATAGGGTAATTTGGTAAAAGTAAACGATGATTTCAATAGACATGTAAATGGATAAATAAAGAAGTATTCGACTAGGCCCTGCCTTCCGATTGGTCATTTGTGGTTGATAATCTTTGGTCGGCGAGAGGCCGCTCGACAGGCTATGTCGGGTCCAAGCCGGTCGACTGAAGCTACTTCTTAGTCGGCTGAATCTTTGATCGGTTGGACTTTGTTGTCCAATCAACTTGTGTAGTCCGTCGATTGTGTTTAGACCCTGATCCGAGGGAACTGAGCCAATGGACGCTCCTAGCTCATGTGTTGTACACTTTCATCGTTGGT
Source organism: Phalaenopsis hybrid cultivar (assembly GCA_002079205.1). Lineage (NCBI taxonomy): Eukaryota > Viridiplantae > Streptophyta > Magnoliopsida > Asparagales > Orchidaceae > Phalaenopsis > Phalaenopsis hybrid cultivar. Next base: position 48,072 of record JXCR01145934.1, read on the forward strand.
GGATCCCTCCTGACCACACTTCCTCTGATCTGTTAGATTTCCTCAAGATTTGTGCTATCATATTTTTAGTGTTCATGTCATATTTTTAGTGTTCATGTCATATTTTTAGTGTTCATGTCATATTTTTAGTGTTCATATTTAATTCTTCAACTCTTTTGTCTTGACAGTTACGTTGTGACAAGAATTAGAGAATTTAACATAAAAAAGACAATATTTATGATTAGTTAATGATGCAGTAATTGAGCTCCCATTGAATTTTGTGCTCAAGATTTCTATAAATACTGATTGAAGGGCAAATTTCTTCACATCATTCTTTTGTTTCCTCACTCAATCTATCTGAGTTCCAGCCATCAGTATGGTTAATGAACCACTGGCCAAGATTGAAAAGTTCGGAAAAACTGCCTATCAGATGGCCTTTAAAGTTCTGAAGCAAGGGATTGGCTCCTGACCAGACGGGGAAAGAATGCAGAAGGTAGTGGAAAGGAAAGGAAAGGACCGAGGTCTGAAGCGAGGGACTGGCTCTTGACCTGGAAAAACTTCTCCCTTAGGATTCCTTAGTGAGGAGGTGTGGGCGGAAGAACACCGCCCATGAGAGGGCACCCATAAAAGGGAGTCGCACAAAAGCAGATCCTAAGGTGGAAGAGAGTGGCCTCTCACAAAAACAACCGGCCGATTTAGCGGCTCCGGTTCGTCCCCTAGCTCCTGGTGCGGTGTAGACTACTGGGAGAATTGTGCAGATTTTTCTGATGCCTGGGTGCCATCTGGAGCTTAGGGTGTCGCTGACATTCCTCTGTCAATTGAAGGGTGGCCAACTGTTGAGGAAGGATTATCTTTTAATACTTTAGATTGAGAACAGATCTTAGGTACATTGGCGCCTGTTGAGTGAATTTAGTTTTTCTGAACTTTATTTTATATTGATTTTTAATGTAGATGTTCCGATCACCAAATTGATGATCATCGGTTCCTCTTTTGGGCGATGGGTGTAGACGTGGTCACCAAAGCTATTGGATACTGAGGTTCTGTTGAAGGTACCTCATGTCAGCCCAAGGATGGAGGCTCTGAGTGTTCCAAAGGGAAGTCCAACCAAAGGCAGTTGTCGGGTTAGAACCTTCTGTTTCGAAGGGAAATCGACTATGTGAGATAGAGGATTCATTCCTCCGGGCGGTTATGTTCCTCCAAGTTGAGGAGATGCACTTGCGGGTTGATCAAGTTCATTGACTGGAAAAGCTGGAAGAGGAAGTGGACACCATGCGTGCTCGAGAGGCCATCCTCTGCAAAGAAGTTGCACCTTTTCGGGCAGAGCTTCTGGTTGTCCGGGAGGCATTTTTAGCCGCCTGAGCGCAGTATGAAACAGAAAGATTAGACAGGTTCACGTTAGGGGGAGAACTTGTATACAAGGGGTTATTTCGGCGATAGTTTTTCTAGGATGACGCGACCGCTAATAATTTTGTAAAGTATGTTCTTGAGTAGTTGCTGAGTGATAAAATGTAAATATTTTTTTAATTCAATAAATAAAAATTTTAAACAATTCAGTCTCGATTAGTGTGTTTGATTTAACTCTTTTTCTGTGGCAAGTGACATTATTTATTCCGAGGCGGTTCAAATTTTTCTCCTACCTAATAAATAGGCCTCAATTTATGAAATGCTTGTTTGATCACTTTCTGAGCTCTCCTTCTGTCAGTTATCTTCCTTGTCTTCTCATGGCGTCCAAGTATTATCAAGAGCTTTTCAACATTGTATCTTCCAAGAATCTTCCATCTTGTCAACTCACCAAGTGGATAGCTTTCAATATTCTTACGTTTACGAAAATACTGTAATGCTGAGAGTGGTCAGAAGTAACGACCGGACGACTGATAAATATGACAGGGACTTTGTTGTTGTGGGCTTCCACTGCTTTTTTTTCGGGAGCTGCGGGCAATCCTCAACTGATATGGATTCATTCTCGCACAAGTGATGCAAAACTACATTGTCGTCGTGATGACGTTTGTGGTCTTCCTCCAGCGATTGTCCATCCCGTGGTTGTTCAACCTTTTCTCTTACTGTTTCAACTTTAAGATCGATTGAGATTGCTATGCCATGCTCTTTGTAAGTCCCAACCTTTGCCTCATGGTGCTAGAAAACAAAATCAAGGACTGAAAGAGGAAGTTTCGGGTTGGCTCTTACCAAGGAGGTTGGTTGGTTAGCGTCTGGTCCGTCGTGTGCTCCCTAAAAAAGGGGAAGAAGCTACCTGACTCCCTACGAAAGCATGAGTACATGTTCGAGGTCCAAGAGTTGTCGCTGCATCAGTACTTGGATGCAGACGTTCTAGACAAGTCGCCGTGGAGCGAAAAATTTGGCGCCATGACCAATGGGTATGGGAAGCCTCTAATGCCCAGGAGGCCAACCAAAGTGTGAAGGCTCTGCCATGGTGGTCGAGAAGAAGTCGAGGGCGAACGTTGCGCAACCATAGCTGACTCTGCCCCCTGCTTGCAACAATAGCCAGTTCTAGTCCGGGCTAGTACGATAGGTATGTAATTTGTTTCTTTAGATATCACTAAATAATTTCTCATGCTTTGTGGAGTTATGGTTGACTAAATGATTTTTCATCTAGTGATGGAACCTTCGGAGCTCGCCGGGAGGAATCACTGAAGACTCCCAGTTTCTTCCGGGGGGAAGAGGGGGGAACTTCCTTGGCCATTGATGACAAATAAATCCAACCACACGATGTCTCCTACATAGACACTTAGTCAGGTGGCTAGGTGAATCGCCCCTCACCCATACAGTTGGATTTCAGTTTTGAGGTTAACGACAATGCTGATGCTGATGATGAGTAAGATTTGAGCCCTTTGGTGGGTGATATTTCACATTGGGAGGTGAAGGTCCCCGTCGAAGACGAATCCTTGGCCCCTCCCCCTATACAGAAACGAAATGGTTCTCCCCTAGGTGGGTTCCATCTATAAAGGACGGCTCTAATGTTTGGTTAAGTTTCGTAGGGCATTTTTACCTAGTGATACGCTAGCGACGATAAATTACCCTTGGCTCTTAGCAGTGGTCATTCGTCTGACTCTATTGGACAATTGTTGAATAGCTTTAAAGGAGCAAACTTCAATCAGATAAGCGACTGATTCCATTTAATGGTGTGGTCAACCTCCCATTACAAGGCTACATCTTTCCACCGGATGGAAGAGAAGAAGGTGACCGCCGAGAAGCTGATACTAAAGTGATCGCTCAATAGAGGGAGGTTGAAAAAATAGCCATCCGGGTAGAAAAGTGACTGAAGTTCTCCACCTAGAGCCAGATGAGGGAAAATAAGGAATATGAGGAAGCCATCATGACTCTGGAGGAGGAGAAAAAAAGTTGAGGGAGGCGAATGGTGGCCACCGAGGAGCATGTCAGGGTCTTTCCCAACAACATCGGGTGGGCATATCCTTGACAACTCACAATTTTGTAAAGGAGGGCGTGGTAGACTTGAAGTGGGTTGATCTGGAGCAGTTGTTCACCATTCTTTCTGACCCAATGAAATACAGTGAGGAGTCTTCGAGAGCGGGCAAAAGAGATGATTTCGATGGCTGGTGGCTTGTGGCGACCGCTCCTTAGTGTTTTCCTTTTTTATTTCTATAAAATTTAGGAGACTTTTGCTTGTTTTGGTTGAACTCATCCGACAGCCATTGTAAAAGGGTCGATAGAAAAAACTTATATAATATTTTCATATCAAATGGAAGAATTCTTTTTGGTTATTTTACTACTTGTTTTTATCTTATGCTGCTTTTATTTTCTTTTTACGGATTGGTTGTTAGGGTTGTGATGACAGTCAAAGTTTTTCGAACATGTGATATTATTACCATTCTAGTTTGTGTTGGCCACTCGAACCAAGTCTTAACTTTCTCTCCCATCCCTTCTATTCGACCATGCTGGCACCTCGACGGGGTCTCACCTTTCGCCAGGTGTTGATCGTGTCGCTACCTTGCTAAGGGTAATCACCAAGACTTGCCGCCAATGTGATTTACTCGCTTCTATTCATTGATGATCTTGTCGCTAAAGATTAGGGAACCACCTTTGAGAATATGGGTTTGGCGAGCTAGGAGATAGAAATTTTAGTGCTTGGTTATAAGTCTCATTTCTTGAGTTCTTTACTGATCAAATATCTCATGTCGTCGTCAGATTTTAGATGGTTGTTTTCACCATTTGAACATCTTGTGTCTCTCAGTTATGCTATTGGGTTGCCAGTTTCACGAGTGCAATGTAGGTCAGAGTGGCTAGGGATCCCGAGTTTCTCGAGTGTTTAACCAAACGTGAAATTTTGCGTAAAAACTTAGTCAAATAGCATTTTTATTATTTTTTTCATGAAATTTTGCAATTGCATGGAGTGAAACCGCCTTTATTGATTTTTTTTGGTACAAGGAATATTTTCTAAAGAAAGAATAGTCTTAAGTCTTCTCTGCACCAAGTTCATGGGCCTCCCTTCCCAGTGTACATCGTTAGTTTGTAGGTTCCTAGTACTACCTTTCGGTCGATGATGAATGACCCCATCTAGGTCTCGTTCAGTTTGCTTAACATCTGGCCACGTGCAACTAGGTCGGCTTTCTTCAAGACTAGACCCCCAATGCTGATGGTCTTCTCCTTAGCATGTCGATTGTAGTTGCGTGCAGTACATCTTTTAATTTCTTTTTGCCAGAGGGCGGATAGAGTTTGCATCTCCCCTACTACGTTGAGTGCCAGTGCCGCTCCATCATTAGGCTTCTGCCACTCAGCCAAGTTCTCCTCATCGAATGTGGAGGTTGCCATGAATCATTGGCTGTGGCGGTTGTACTCGACCGGTTGCATAACCTCCATCCTATGCGAAAGCATATAAGGAGTTTGGTCAGTCGCCGTTGATGATATGTTCTGAACGGGCGACAAGGAGGAAAGCAAGTCTGCGCAATAACCTTTCTCTCTTTCTACCTTTTTTCATAGTAAGTTTAAAAACATCTTGTTAGCAGCTTCAGCTTAGCCATTAGTTTTAGGATGGTGTACATAAAGTGAGTTTTAGACTAATTCCTTGGCTTTGATCGAAGTTCCTTTACTCCCTGGTCAGCAAACTATCCCATCGTCGGTGATGAGTACCAAGGGACCGACAAATAACATCCGTCCAGATGAAATTCCGGATGACTTCTGCTATAATTCGAGTGAGTGCTTTGGCTATAATCTAAGATGACCAAGAGGAATTCGTGCTAACCCTTCGAAGGCGCAAATGATATGAGTATTTCGAGTCCCTAGATGACGATGGGTCAACGACTGTCGATTGTCTGTAGCTTGTGAACCAACTGGTGTTTCAAGGTGGCATACTTTTGGCACTACTCACATCTCTTAAAAAATTTCTCCGCATCCTTCAGGAGTCTGGGCCAGAAATAACACTCTTGTTGCCTTTTGTTTGCTAATGTCCTTCCCTCGGAGTGAGACCCGCACTTTCCATAATGCAATTCTATGAGAATGTCTTCCACTTTGTTCTCCTTGACGCACATCAGATGGAGTGAGGTCGTCAACTTTCGAAAAAAGGTCCTGCCAATCATGAGGTACTGCGCGGTCTTGAACATAAATCTCCTTGGATCAATGATTTCTTCAACGACTTTTCTTGCTTTTCAAGCAAATGATGTAAGGGTCTACCCAACTCTTCGTTTCTTCGAATTCTACTTTCATCACCTCGGGTTTTTTGATAGTTGGCTGAACTAATTTTTGGGGGGTCCCTTCCCTCAGGGGAATGCATCTAGATATCAGATCGGTGACCTGATTATCCTCCTGACTAACATGTTCAATTTTGAAGTTAAACGTCAAGATCTTTATTTTAGTCTTGCTGAGGTATTTCACCATCATTTCTTCTCGTCCGGAACTCCACATTAACTTGGTTCACCACCAGATGCAAATTAGATTTCATTAGGAGGCACCGAACACCCATTTGTATGCTAGAAGCAAGCCAACTATTATGGCGTCGTACTTTGTTTGATCATTGGTAACTTTAAATTCGAGGACAACTAATGATAGAGGTGCTCCCTAGTGAGACTACTCTGTGTCAGACCATCCTGTCTGATTGGAGGCCCCATCTGTGTGCAAAACCCAAGTTTTGCCGTTGGTGTCAACTCCTTCATTAGGTCCGAGTTGTTCAGAAAAATCATTTAGGAAATTTGTTATTGTCTTAGCCTTGAAAGCTATTTTGGGGATGTATGATAGATTGAATTCGCTCATCTCCATGACCCACTTAAAGCCAACCGGAGTGCTCCGACGGAGTGAACTGACTTTAGTGGGTGATCGGTAATGACCAGAATCAGGTGTGATGGAAGTATGTTTGAAGCCTGGGGATAGAGATAATCAATACAAATGTTAGTTTCTCTATAATTGAGTACCTGAGTCCCACATTCTGAAGCACTCGTCTGGTAGATTAAATAAGGAATTGCATTCTTGGTCCTCCCTAACCAATACAGACCGACGGCCTCGGGTCCCACTCTCAAGTACAAGAGAGTTTTTTGCCAAGCTTTGGCTCTAAAGGAGTGGCGACATTGTCAGGGAATCCTTCAGGTTTTTTAATACTTGCTCATAGTTCTTCGACTAATCCAAACCTTTGGTCTTCCTCAGCATCTCTAAAAAAGTTGAACATTTGTTGCTAAACTTCGAAACAAAGTAATTGAGTCCTGCTATACAACCGATCGATTTCTGGACTTCCTTAGTATTCCCTGGGAATGACATGTTCAGAAGTGCTTACACTTTCTTCGGATTTGCCTTTATTATTTCAAGGGTCAAGAGATAACCAAGAAATTTTGCAGTGAAGGCTCCAAATTTACATTTTAGTGGATTGAGTTTCATGTTATATTATTTAAGTGTTTGAAATGTTTCTTTTAAATTTTTTATATCCTGTTCGGTAGACCGACTTTTAACTAAGAATCATCCACATATATTTCAATACTTTTCCTTTTTGATTTGAAAATATTTCATCCATTAAATGCTGTTAGGTAGCTCCAACATTTTTTGTCCAAAAGGCATTACATTATAACAATACATGCTATCACTTGTAAAAAATTTTGCTTCTCCACGCCAGCTGGATGCATTTTGATCTGGTGGTAGCTGGAGAAGGCATCCAGGAAGATCATCATAAATGTGCCGACCATTTAGTCTACCAAGGCGACAATTCTTGGTAATAGAAAGTTGCCCTTCGGGAAAGTGAAGTTTAAATTGATGAAGTTCACACACATTCTTCACTTATCGTTCGTCTTCCGCATCATCAACATGTTGAAGACCAAAGACAGGCACTGCACCTTTGGGTGAGATGAGCACCTTCAGCTTCTGCACTTCTTTGTGTATCAACTTAGCTAGCTTCATGGCAGAGGGCCTTATCTTCTACTTCATCAGCCGGATGGTCGAGCTAACGTTCAGGCAGTGGCAGGCCACATCAATTGGGATGCCTGTCATTTTCGCAGTGAACCAGGCAAATACTTCCAAATGACTCTGAAGATTGTGGACCAGCAAATTCTTATGCCTTGCATAAAAATTTTTGCTTTTTAGAAAAGATTTATTGGGCTCTCTGTTATTCGTAGGAATTTCTAGAGTGGTCTAGCTTGTCTAGAGAGCTCCCTTTCATTAGTTTTGGATGTCTAATGGCTCCTGCTCCATGCTCTAACTGCTCGGAGGTAGTAGGTTCAAAACTTCTCTTAAGTTCTCCCGCACGGTAAATGACAGCTACTTTATATATGCTTAAAAATACAAGAATTTGATACTGTTGCTAGAAGATTTAAGTCCCCGGCANGGATGTATGTTGACCCTTTTTATAGGTTGAGATGAACAATATTGAGAGTCTTTTCTAACTTTTGTTTTTTTTTTTGCTAAAATGGAGGGGGATGTGCTATAGTGGAATGTGCTTTATGAAGTGGAGTGTTATTTTATTTTATGCCATGCTAATCAAGTGTATGATTATACATACCTACTGATCGGCTTCTGCGGATGTAGAATCTCTTCATCATCTCCTCCAAAAATACCCTTCCTGGCAAATAAGGTTGTGATTAAGCTAGGGTGCCTTAATCCTACGGTCAACTGACCACTAGCAATATAGGCAATATAATAATGAACTAGAACATCCACATCAATCAAAAATGTCTTCTGAATGCAAAAGTTTAGAACGACCAGCTTCTTCATGACGTCGGTAAGGCTAGTGGTGGGAAGCATCCTACAAATTATGAAGTAATGCGATGTCTTGTGAGGTCTGTTAGAGGGAGTTGATCGATTCCTCCTTGTCATCCCCTGAGCGAGTCCTCCATGTACTTGTGGGGGTTGTAAGGAAACAGATTACCTTCTGGTAATCAGGTGAAATCATACTCGAATACCCCAATTGGGAATATCAGTCATGTCATACACATGATTGATCGTAGTGGGATCAAAGGGGATCATCTTCCCCCGCACAAAGACTCTCCCATCAGCGGATTCCTTCGCATTTGCGTAGAATACCCGAACAAGATTGACTACAATGTGTTCAGAGATAGAGGTAAGATTTTACCACCCACGACACTCAATCTCAAGCTGAATCTCTCCCACAAGAAATTGGAATGCTCTTTCAGGGATCAATTTCTTCTTGCCCATAAAGCTCAAGAAACGCTACTGAGCCACCGAGCTCACAAAACGTTTCTTGTATAGGAAGATGAGCTACCTCTTCCACACATTTTTGGAGCCATGGGAATCAAATCAAATGAAGAATAAGGCTCAACAAGGAAGTGGGGAAGAAGATCTCAAGGATAGAAATCAATTGTCGGTCACAATAAAATCTCTCGGGTGAATAAATAAAAATCCGAGAAAATGGAGACTTAATAGAGGCAAACAAAGCAAGAATCTTTCTTCCCACATGTTGATCTATCTTTCCTAAGAAAATGGCAGAGTTCTGAAAAATTTTTCAGTGATCCTAGGCGCTCTAGGGCTAGGGAGGCAAAGTGCACTCGTGGGAGATGAACGAGAAGAAGGTGAACAGAAAAAAAAAAAAGCTCAAGCGTTAAAAAGGACATAGACACGCTCTAGCGAGGTCACGAACTGGCGTGGCCACACCCGAAAGAGGTGTGGTCACATCTGTTCAAAATAGTGTGTTGGATTCATCTGTGTTCACACTCGAAGGCAGTGTACTCACGCCAATGCAAAATAATTTTTTGGGCAAGAGTTGGCATGACCATGCCCTATATGCAGTGTTATTACTTCAAAATCTTCGTTTGGTTGTGTGGTCACATCAGTTCCAAGCATAGTCATGCGTAGTGTAGCCCAAGTGCGGGCCCTGACTTTGCACCACGGACTCTGTTTTATTAATTCTTCCCTCTTGAAACCTCGTAACAACGTTGTTAAGCATAAAAATAACCAAACAGGACATAGAAAAGCACACAAACCTCGAAAATGAAATTCAAAGAAAAATTTTCAAAGCAAATGAGTAGAAATAAATTCCAAAACAGCATATAACGCTTAGGTTGCCTCTCATGGTAGCGTTTGATTTAGCGTTGTCAGCCCAACGATGCAAGTTCTACAATTTAGGATGATTCTAACCTTAGAATTGCAATAAGATTTTTACTCACTTCTACTATGTAAGGTTTCAATTACCCATTAACCTTAAATATTTCCCAGTTTTGCTATCTTGAATGCATACAACTCCAAATGGGTACACCTTTACTACTGCAAAAAGTCTTGACCACCTGGGTTTCAATTTTCCTGGAAATAATTTTAATCATAAATTAGACAATAAAACCTCTTGTCTATAGTGAAATTTCTTCCTAATTAGCTTCTGATTATGTCATTTTTTCATCTTTTCCTTATAAATCTTGACATTTTCAGACACTTCTCATCTAATTTAATCAAATTTGTTCAACTGTAGTAATATTTTCTATGCCACATTTTCAATTTATAATTAAATGCTTTAATTGCCCACTAAGCCTTATTTTCCAATTCTATTAATAGACGGTAGGCTTTTTCAAAAATTTGTCTGTGGGGTGACATTCCTATGGGAGTTTTGAAAGTTGTCATATAAGCTCATAATGCATTAAATCCTAAGGGACCAATTTTTACGATTTAGGTTAACATCTTATTCTAGGATCCTCTTAATCTACATAGTAGGAACCTCAGCTAAACCAAAAGTTTGGGGATGATATGCAGTAGCAATCTTTTGAGTTGTTCCAAATTTTGAAATAATTCCTCCATCTTTTTATTATAAAAGTGGTTAAATAAATTTTTTTAAAATTTTAAGAACACTTTGATCATCACACTGAGTAGTGCCAATGCCTTAATCCACTTAGAGACATAGTCTACTGCTATCAATACATAAAGATTTTTTTTAAGGTTGTGGAAATGGTCCCATAAAATCTATCTCCCAAACATCAAATATCTCAACTTCCAAAGACACATTAAGGGGCATCTCATATCTTTTAGAAATGCTTCCTACCCCCTGCATCTATCACAAATCATCACATATTGATCAACATCTTTAAAGAGGGTAGACCAATAAAATCCATATTGTAAAATTTTAGCAGTAGTTTTGGATCCACCAAAATGCCCCTCAGATTCTAAATCATGACAGGCCCTAATAATATTGTTGACCTCTGTCAATGGCGCACATCTTCTAAGAATTTGGTCTTTGCACATCCTAAATAGATTGGCCTCATCCCAATAGTAGAATCTGACATCATAGAAGAATTTCTTTTTCTGCTGATAAGTGAGACCATGCAGAATGATCCCGGTAACAATGTAATTTATGATGTCTGTGAAACATAGGGTAACCTCCTAAGAAATCGCGAGGAGTTGCTTGTCAGGAAATGTCTCGTTTATGTCTAAAAGACACTCATCAAATTTTTTCTTCCCTAGCTTGGATAAGTGGTTAGCTACCTGATTTTTGCACATTTTCTATCGATAACCTGTAAATCAAATCCTGACATCAAAAGGACTCATCAGATCAAGCAGGGTTTGGAATCCTTTTCAGCTATAAGATATGATCACTATGACGGTAACGCAGTCGATGTGAACAATGAGATGGGTTCTTATCAGGTAGGATCTAAACATGTCAATAAGAAATACTATGGTCAGGAGTTCCTTCTCAGTGGTGGTAATTCATTTTAGCTTCGTTAATTGTTCTACTGGCATAGTAATCCAGGTTGAATATAATTGTGTAAAATTTATAAAGTTGACTCCGCTTTACAACGGTGCCAAAAAACTTGATGTGGTATTTTAGTAATAATAACGTTAAGATCTTAAGATTGAGGTTCTACGCAAGTATACGTATCGTTATCAAGTAATATAAGAATTTCTGTTTAAGTCCCAAATATCGATCCCATGGGGAATGTTTAAATTTGAAATGATAAATTAACTAGGAAATTTACAGAAATCAAACGATTATTATCACTAATTTTGAATGTACGATACTATCAAAGCTAAATTATTTACTACTGGTGGAATTTAAAAGCAGGTTTTAAAAATTAATAATTACTAAACTATATTTTTGTAATGAAGTTTTATAATATGAAAAAGCATATTTCCCACTACAATGAGTTATTGGTGAAATGAGATGAGATAAATGGTTTCAATATGTATTATGCAAAATATAAGCAATTTTAATTCTCTACCCTGATTTAGTGTTATAGAAAATCATTGGCTAATCTTAGGTTTAGTCCCTAATTTTGTGGCTAAGCTAGAAGGATATTGGCTCCCACTCAAGAGTCTCACTTCCCTTTCCCTGAAGGCTAACTCTCGCTTTAGTTTTTAAGCACTAAAATCGAATTGGGGATTTTTAGTGTATCACCCTAGAAATCTCTAATTCTACACCTAACAAGTATATTTACCTATTTAGTTGCACTTAATTCCATGAACGAAACACTCCTTCATTGACTTAAATGTGATTCTCACTCTGTTGTAGAACTCATACTCCATTTATCAGATCATGTTTTTATAACATATTTTAACAATTCAATTGACCAGATCGAAAAAAAAATTAAAAGCGGAGTTGAAAAACCATCACATTTTATTTTAAATATTAACATTGGCACATCCACGTTATCTCTTCATTTCACCATATCTCAGAGTAGGGAGAAAGATAAAGGAAACTACTCATACTTCATGAGAAAGATACAACAAAACTCTTTCTCATATATAAAAAAAAGTTCATACAATAATAATAAACAAACAACACTTATCTGAAACTCTTTCTCAAAGCAAATTCTTTGTAGCCTCTCTTAGGAAATATAGGAAGAAGAAATTTCTCACTCATCTTCCTCTATAACACTTCTTAGAGAAGAATTCACACTTAAACTCACCACAAAAACTAAAAACTATAAAAATAATAACTAACTAATGGTGTGGAATGACGTGAAATGTTGGTGTGTGAGGAGGAAAACTGAATTGAGTGAAAGAAGTTGAAATGTTGGGGGGTTTCTGATCAAATTTCGGACCTAAATAGAGCCTAAGTTGGTTCTTTAATAGGTGCATCCAAAAACTATTCAAAAAGTGTCCAAATTCATCGAATATGCTAGAAACAAGGCTTCTACCGACATAAGCGTCGTCGGCATCAGTGCTCTGCTAATTAATTCCCAAGTCTCTGTTAAATAGCGTTGTCGGCGCCCAGTCTGGTGTCGTCAACCCTGACTCTTGTTCTGCATCCTTTCCATAGCTTTGCGCCATCCGACGTCCTTCTGGTGCCGTCGACGCTGAGTAATTCTTCCAAATCTCCATTTTTGCTCCAAATTTCATCATTTTTGCTTCCTTTTTTCTTCAAGTCTCAAAAATCAACAACCTGTAAGAAAATATGAAAAATATCTTCCTTTAAAGTGCAATATCACCAAAAATGGATATAAAATATAGGTTTTAAAATGCATATATTTTTTGTGCATCAAAATCCCCCAAACTTAAATGTTACTTGTCCTCAAGTAACTTTTTTACTCCATAAAAATATGACTTATGGTAAATATTTTAACTTCTAGATTTTCATATCTTAGTTCATTAAATATAATAGCATCACTTAAGAAAAATTCAAAATAACTCTAGTTAACACTAAAGATATAAGAATATTTAGTAGTCAAGTCTACGATTTTTTATTCTCTATTCTTTTCAATGAAAATTGCAAATTATTCATATTAAATCTATTTTGAAGATTCATATGAAAAAGAATTTCATTGAATTTTACAAGTAACTATACTAATACTTAAATATAAGCTTAGAAAATGTAGTCAAGCCTTCTTCTTTAAGTTGATTCAAGTGAAGCCAACTTTTAATTAGGCATCTCCTCAAGCTTCTCCTCACATCTCTCTTCTTTTCTTTTATTTTCTTTCCAAGATCATTTTCAATCCTTTTTCTTTTCTTTCTCTTTTTTTATTATGTGAGGATTATTATATCTGGATAGCCCTTAATGATTTTGAACTTCATTATCCTCTTCTTAAAGTTAAAAAACTTTTCACATTCCTTCACTTTATAAATTTATATTAGTTTTAAAGATTTTTCATAAAGTTTTAATCTTTTCTTCTTACATGAATTTCTAAGATTTTTAATACTTCAAAAATGCAAATTCCATTACTTAAAATAGAAAAACATAGTCTTATTCTATCATACAAAATATCTTAATCTCTAAAATTAACTTTTATTATCGAAAATTTTCACTTAAGTTTACTATATTTTTAGAAACATAGATATAGTTATCTAAATTTACCCTCTAATACCAAAGGTCATGTTAGTTTTTTTTAAATATTTTGAAAATATAACAAATTGAGGACAAATAAAATTAAGTTTATTTCTATAATAAGAAATATTTCTTCCCCCCAAACTTAAATTTTTAAAATATTTTAAATGAAGAACTGAAAAATTAAGAGTTAAGGAAAACATTTATTGCATAAATAAAAGACATACCTGTTGAAGGTTCTGATTTGAAACTTAACTCTGAAATATTGCAGGTGCTAAATATGAAAAGCTCAAGACTTAAAACATTGAATATCACATAAAACATATAAAAGTTTGCTGAGAAAGAGTTAACTACACATACATCCAATAAAATACTAAAATCTAATAATAATATTAAAACAGTCTCTCAAATCCACAGTTCACAACACAACATACAACAAAATAAAGTACCACAGTTCACAAACAAACAGTCTCAACAATAAAGTACAATTAAACATAACCTAAGCAAAAATATAACTAAATCATCACCAATCATTGTCTTCTTCTTCTTCTTCTTCCACATCCAAATTCTGTTATTGATATGGAGTAAAAATAGGGTCAGTAGGAAACTGAACTGAGTGATCACCCTTCATGAATCTGACCATTGCATCATCATAAGCAGCATCATATTCAAACTTCTATCTTATCAAATCATCAAAGTGAGCATTTCTGCCCTCCATATTTTCTATACTATGTTCCATTCTCAAAATATCTCCTTGTTGGATCATCATTTGCTCTATAATTTCTAGGATAGTAGGGTTACTATAAGTACCTGAAGTAGAAGGAATATCCTTAGTCCTACTTCCAGATCTCCATCCAACATAAGATTTATAAGTATTTATATTGGCAGGCCCAATTGGTTTTAGAGGTTCAATCCTCTCTTCATTTGGTCTATAATCAACTCCTGCCTGTTCACATAGTGTGAAGATCTAGGCAGGGTGTGTTAAACCTCCAGAAGTCTGTCCAAAAGCAATAGATCAAGTGCTCCTATAAAAAATAGAGCCTACATCTATCCTTTTCATCTGTTGGATACAGAAGTTCAAGATGACTATATCTTTTGTAACCTCATTATGATGATTTTTTGGTATCATTCTTCCAGAAATAAGGTAGTGTCAAGCCTTAGATACTACATTTAACATAGAAAGAGGAAAGTTTACCTTAACTCCATTCGTTACCTTTCAGGTTCCTCTTCCATCAGTAAGAAAAGAAATAACCTCATCCAAGGCCTCATTCATAGTAGAAAACGATTTATACTGGCAGCTATACACATCTTCTAACTAATAAAATTCATTAATCTTCGTTGGAGTAAACTCCACCATTTTCCCTCGAACAAACACATAGTCTTCAGAAGTTTCCTTGAAATTGGCGTAGAACTCCATCACTATACCAATAATCACCTCAACAGTAAAATAGCAGAAATTCTCCCACTGCCGAGTATTGATTAATCTCTCGGCTTCTCCTCCCAAATTTTTAAATCCTCGATCTAGAATCACTTTTTTAGTTGTACGTAGACTATTGAAGCAAATGTTGGCCTTATAGTTGACAAAATTTTGATTATCAAAATCTACCTTTCTCTTTCCTTTACTCATTCTCTGTGTCATGGTAAATCTTCGAAAATTTGATAAAATCCAAATAAATTCCCAAAATTCAAAAAATCACAATGTGAAATGTTTTAAACTTAAATCTACTAAGTAAGAGTTCTTCACCAAAGGATTTTCTCAAAATCTTCCAAAAAAAATATCAACATTTTGATCTCAGCAATGAAAGATAAATCATTGGTGAAAATAAAAAATTTTGAGTTCAAAGTGTAACTCTTACCTAGAGAAGATGAAATCCAAACTTTGTTTACCTTAAAATCGCCTCAAATCCGAGCAATAGCTAGCCCTAGGTGTAAAAAATTGGAATTTGAAGGTGACTCAAGGGATTGAAATGGTGTTTCATTGTGAAAATAGCAAATTTTAAGGGTGTTTGGGTCGGTTCTGGTCGAGGGCGCTGTCGGCGCCCATGCAGGCGCCATCGGCACTAGTGGCCAAATTTTTTTTTTTATATTTTTTTCAATTTTCTCTTAATTTACTCCAAAGTTTATTTAGTCTTTTTGAACATTAATTTTAATCTAAAAATAATTGACAAACAACACCAAACCAACTTTTTTATATGAAAATACACTTTTTACAAATACATTTTTCTAATCACATTTCTTCATCCTCAAAGCAAACTAAATTATAATTCAGCGTCGAAATCAAGCCATAACACTAGAATGATGACACAAAACTATACACAGAATCAAAGTTCTAAGGCAAAGTAAAGTAAATCAAATCCACACAATTACATTAAAACATAAGTATTTTAAAATAGTAGAGAGTCCAACTTCTTCAATTAATATGCATCATCTTCAGTACTTTCTCCTCCTCTAATATCTCCCATAGACTGGTAATAGACATACAAATTGTAGAAGGATTGGTACGAAAATTGATCACACGAATTTTCTTTGATCCCTCCATTTTTCTTGAACATCTGCACCAATCCTGTTTCAATTGTCCCAGTATGGTCAAAATTCTCTTTCATTCTCCAATCTTGGAGACAAAAAGGTAGTTAAGATTTTCTATTGCATTCATAATATTATGTAGTTCTCTTTCTATTTTCTTCATTCTCTTCTCCAAAGTTATTGAACTTCCAACTGTTGGTGGCATCAATGACGTTGAAGCATGTGATGAATGGTCCAAAATACAATTTAATGCTTCATTTCCATTCCCTATATAATTTCCATTAATATGAATCATGGGCTCCCAAGGTAGTAAATTTTTTTCTCAACTTTCGTATGGAACTTGAGATTGACTGCAAAGTAAGAAAATCTTAGAAGGATGCCCAAGCGCATATATTGGTCCATTCCTAATAATACCCATAACATATTTAAAAATAATTGATCCTACATCAATGGGTTTTTCCATTTGAATGAAATTATTTAAAATGTCACTTTCTCTTGTAACTTTACTAATCTTCATGGTAGGGAGTAATTTTGCATATATAAAGAAATGTCATTGTTTTGAAATTGGATTAAGCAGCAAAGCAGAGAAACTAACATACCCCTCATCTCTGATTGCCCAATTATCATGTTCATCCGCCAGAAAATTATATACTTCTTGCATCATATCTTTCATTGGGATAAAATTTATATAATGACAAATTGGAATGTTTTCTATTATATACAAATAATTAATCTGAGCCTGAGTAAATGGTACAGACTTACCTTGAACGAAGACAACTCCTTGGGTAATTTCATGTAAGTTAGCATAAAACTCATTTACTACGGTTACTATAATTGTAGCGGTAGTGTATCAAAGACCTTCCAAACGCCTCTGTACAATGATTTTCTTGATTTGTGAACTTTAATTACTCACTCCATGATTGACAAAGCCTCTCTCCTTAATAAGTCTCTTCTTTGTGATGACTTTGTTGAATAATATATTCGTGTCAAAACTGATAAACTTTCTTCTATT
This sequence comes from Phalaenopsis hybrid cultivar, assembly GCA_002079205.1. Taxonomy (NCBI): domain Eukaryota; kingdom Viridiplantae; phylum Streptophyta; class Magnoliopsida; order Asparagales; family Orchidaceae; genus Phalaenopsis; species Phalaenopsis hybrid cultivar. Next base: position 65,228 of record JXCR01145934.1, read on the forward strand.
AAAAAATCCATATCTTGAAGTATTTCTAGAATTGGAAGCCATGGAATTCGAAATTAGAAAATTTCTGGACGTATAAGTCAATTTTTAGAACTTTAAAAACACCTCTCGGCGGTTATTGTAAAGCAAAATCTGGCCAAAGTTCGCTAAAACCTTTCAGCACGTGGAAAATGTTTGAGACATCGTCAGCGCTCCTGATGGTGATGTCGGCACCATGGTCTTTTAAGTGGGCGCCGTCGGCGCCAGAGGCCAAATTCGCGTAAGAATTTTTTTTTTTTTGTTCAATTTGATTCCAAAATTTCCTCCCATACCAATATTTATCTTAATTTATGATATATAAAATTGTGTAGGACTGAAAAATACTATTATTTCCTAATACATAAACACACTTATTNACATTACAGGTCTTGCCACCATCTTATAAAATTTTCCTTCAGTCTAAGCGGTAATTTTCTATAACACAATAAAATTTTCCTTCTATCACTAGAGCTATTATTAATAAAACTACATTTCATGTATTTGGTTTTATTTCTACTCAAATGAAGGCCTTTAGACTCCAAGGTAGACCTCCATAATTCAAGTTTTTCCTTAGCTTTTTCTCTCATCTTATCCACAAGAAGGATATTATCAGCAACACCAAGGTACATCCCCCTATAAGTTTCCAATAAGATCATCCATAACTAAAGCAAAAAGTTATGGGCTTAAAGCCGATCCATGATGTAAACTAATAGAAATAAGAAAATATTTGGTCAATCCTCATTCTGTTTGAATATAAATAATAGTTCTTTTATACATCTTTTTAATGACTTGAATATAAGTCTTATCAACACATTTTTTTTTCAAGAACTCTCAAAAGGATATCTAGAACCTTATCGTAAGCTCTTTCAAAATCAATAAAAATCATATGTTGATCCTCTTTATTATCTCTGAACTTCTCCACCAAACCTCTCAATAAATGTATAGCTTCCACAGTAGATCTACCCATCATAAATCTAAATTGATTACGAGAAATCTTTGTAATACGTCTTAACTTATGTTCAATTACCCTCTCCCATAAAGTATGACGCATCAACTTAATTCCTCTATAATTGGCTCACTCTTGTGCATCTCATTTATTCTTAAAAATGGGGACCAAAATACTCTTCCTCCACTCCTCAGCATATTTTTAATTTTTTAAATAATATTAAAGAGTATATTAAGCCAAAAAAATCTCAAATCTCCTAAATATTTCCACACTTCGACTGGGATATTAGCAGGTCCTACAGGCATTTCACCCTTAGTTATCTTTAAAGCCTCCTCAACTTTTTTTATTAATGCAATGGTAAAAAGAAAACATTTTATTATTATTAACGATATTAAGATCACTAAGGTTGATCATATATTCCAAAACTTATTTAAAAANCGACTGGGATAATAGCAGGTCCTACAGGCATTTCACCCTTAGTTATCTTTAAAGCCTCCTCAACTTTTTTTTTTTAATGCAATGGTAAAAAAAAAACATTTTATTATTATTAACGATATTAAGATCACTAAGGTTGATCATATATTCCAAAACTTATTTAAAAAGTTTATCAAAATAACTTCCCCATCTATTTTGAACATTTTTTCTAAGAAAATTACTTTTTGAGTTTCATCTTTAATACACTTTACTTGAGTTAAATCTGTAATTTTCTTTTCTCTTTGTTTGGCTAATTTATACATATATTTTTCACCCTCCTTAGTATTTAATCTATTATAAAGATCACTAAAAGCAGAACTTTTAGCATCACAGACTATTCTCTTAGACTCCCTAGGGGTCGTTTAATATTTTTCTTAGTTCTCTAAGCTCTTACATTTAAACCAATTTTTATAACATAACTTCTTGCATTTTGTCTTTTCTTACAAATTATTATTCCACCAACTATTTTTATTTATAGAAACTTTTTTTTTCTCCAAGTACAACTTTTTTCAATTATTTAATAGTTTTTGTTACTTTATCCTGAATAGAATTTTCTTCTTCATGAACATCCCAAATTTTGAAATCTTGAATTTTATTTGCTACTTTATCCAACCTCNTAAACTTTTTTTTTCTCCAAGTACAACTTTTTTTAATTATTTAATAGTTTTTGTTACTTTATCCTACATAGAATTTTCTTCTTCATGAACATCCCAAATTTTGAAATCTTGAATTTTATTTGCTACTTTATCCAACCTCAATGATGATGATTCCTAGTATTCTTTATTTTACAGCTCTTCATCTTAAAATCTAAAACTAATAATCGATGTTGAGTACTTAAATCTTCACTTGGAATGACCTTACAATCATTACATTCTCGACAATCTCTTATTCTCATAAGAAAATAATCATATAAGTTATAATATGCTCATCTCTTTTCTTGAATAAAGTATTAGTAATAACAAAATCATACACTAAAGCAAAATCTAATATAGCTCTATCTTCTTCATTAATCACTCCAAAACTGTAGGCGCCATGAATATTTCTAAAATCTTCTACCACTCTACTGACATGTCCATTTAAATTTCCTCAAAAAAAATTCTTTCTTCAAGAGGCATCATTTGTATTAAGTGTTCTAACTCATTCCAGAATTTATCTTTAGAACCTATATCTAAACCTACTTGAGGAGCATAAGCACTTATAACATTAAAAACCTTAGTATCAACAATAATCTTAAGGACTATAATTTTATCTCCAACTCTATTAATTTTTACAACATTATCTTTCGAGCTCTTATCTATAATTACACCTACCCCATTTCTAGTACGACACTTACCTGAATACCAGTTTAAAACCTATGTTATCAATCTCCTTACCATTTCCTCCAACCCATATAGTGTCTTGAACACATAAGATATTTATCTTTCTATGAGTCATAATATCTACTAATTACATTAATTTACTAGTAAAAGTACCTATATTCCAAAATCTTATCCTAATATTAGTTTCATGGACTAACTTCGTTACCCACATTTGTTTGTAATGTAGAAACCCTTGCTTATTTGACGCTACACTCAGGCACCAGTGTAGCAGACCTTGCACACATTCACTGTGTTCAAACCATATAATTCATCGCTTCCAGGGGACGGCCTAGCACTTATACAATAATCAAAAGGATTCATGTTATGATTTTCTCGACAAGTGTTATTCTGATTGTCGATTACCTTACGAAACCCTCCACTTTTAACAGATGGGATTGGGACTGGCAATGATAGTGTTCCACCAATAAAAGACCGAAAGGCCCAATTATCTAAATGGACGTGTCAAGGCCAACACCAACTAAGGCAATCGAACAAATCGAATCCGAGCGGTACAACAAAAAGTGAAGCTTGGAATAATCCAATTCATTCACCATAATAAAACCAACCTCAGAGAGGAGATAAACCGCCATGACCTGTAGTTATACCAGAGTCATCCAAAAGTCTTCCTAAATATCATCAACAATTAATATAACAATAAGTCTTGGTCATCCATCAGGATCTCTTCGTTTAAGGGCGACTGCTTATTAGATTATGGTGATTTACCTTCTGCCCGATATCCTAACTTTATTCCATCTGTAGGAGTTCACCATCAAGGATCGAGGGCTGACAACCGGATTTAGCTAATCGACTTACAAAACTTGGTCGATCGGATAAATTTTGCAAACTCTTTGCTAGTAGAAGATTGGTCGACCACCAGCGTCAATTAATCTCGGTTGACCATTGACACCAACCAATGCCTCATTAGTCTAGCCGACCGGTAGCATCTATCAGGACCTATGTCAGTTCAAATAGCCTAGCTAGAGAGCAAGCAGGCTCTAGTCAGAAATAAATTAAATATTTAGAATAACAGGGATATCCCATAATAAAGCAGGGTCATAAATCTAATTTTGCATATTATATCATCTTTTTTTTATAAATAATGGACTATTATATGAATAAAGGGTTAGAGACTTGTGACCATTATATGAATAAAGGATTACACACTTGTTATAAATTATTTTCATTCCCAGTGCCTCCCTCGCTCCCTCGCTCCCTCGCTCCCTCGCTCCCTCGCTCCATCCCTTCTTCTGATGGGAAGTTAATTTAAGGAGCTCCTTAACGAGACTGAGATAAAATTACAAACCAATTCTCCCTCAATTTTCTTAATACCCAATACAACTTATGTCCATATTCATGTTTCACACCATTAAAAAAATGGCTTGCCCCTCCCGTAGTCTTTCCCTGTGATTTATTGACACCTGTGTCTTGTCCTTTATGTCCCATCTTCTCCTTATTTTATCTACTATTTTATGGGGAGCTTTTGACTAAATAATCGCAAATCTTAGTGGTTGGTGATTACTTGATACTCTCGAATGTGGGTGAATAGCATGAAGGCGACCTCCAACCATGACTCCATGCCTCAGTTCACTTCCTCCACGGACACGTAGCTTGTGCTCTTGCCCGATCTTCTCAGAATTCAGCGATATAACAAAATTCATATTTGTCTGGGTTACATTTACTTCTTGGAAAAAAGAGCCGAACTTAATCAAATAAGAAATTGTTTGTGTTCAATTTGTTTCTAATTCGAGCTTGAATAATGGTGTTGTAGGCTTGTAGATATTGCTCTAAAAAGCAATTCAATACTTCCGCCCATCAGTTTATGGACGAGAAGTACTGCTACAATGAAGCGTGAAAGAGTAAATAGATGGCAGCAAAACCCACTTTGTAAGATGTCGTCTCTATCTAATACTAATTTCTTATGAAACNTGAGAAGTACTGCTACAATGAAGCGTGATAGAGTAAATAGATGGCAGCAGAACCCGCTTTGTAAGATGTCGTCTCTATCTAATACTAATTTCTTATGAAACTCATGCAATCAAAACACCATATTTAGAAATTACATCAGTAGCCTTTGAAGAAATATAACTTGAGAAAATAATAGTAGTATTGATGCAGATAGTAAATTAAATGCCTAAGAGGTAGTTGCCTTCTCAAAACTGCCTCTGAAATGTTATATAGATCTCTTTAATAAGTTGAGGAAGATTTCATTCCTGGTTAGAGTTTCTAGCTAAGAAAAATAAACCCTAAACTTACTGCATTAATAGTCCACCGATGCTAGAGTTCGAAGCATTTGCTTCAATAATAAACTTCTGATTGAAGTTAGGCAATGCTAGAACAAGAGCTNCTCAAAACTGCCTCTGAAATGTTATATAGATCTCTTTAATAAGTTTAGGAAGATTTCATTCCTGGTTAGAGTTTCTAGCTAAGAAAAATAAATGATAAACTTACTGCATTAATAGTCCACCAATGCTAGAGTTCGAAGCATTTGCTTCAATAATAAACTTCTGATTGAAGTTAGGCAATGCTAGAACAAGAGCTAAAATCATTGCTTTTTTGAGGGAAAAATAGGGGAACACTGCCAGAGAATCAAACATGAAAGCATTCATCTATAGAAGTTTTGTCACAGGTGCGTTTTTTTAGTTGTCAAATAGTGTGGATGCGCCCAATCTAACTTAGCGTGCATTTTATTTGTATCATCCTCCACATTTCCAACAAAGACAATAGGGAAATGATATTAGATTCGTGATAGGAAAAATTTACATTTGCAAGCTTGTCATAAGATTGATGATTTCGAACACTGTAATTCCTATGTAAAATGTTTCACATAGGCAGGTAATGGTGATCAATAAAGTAAAATTTTATCAATACAATATCAATTTTTTAAGTAAATATAAAATACATTATTCATTAAAGCTTGGAATGTGGACGATGCATTTTTTAGACCAAATGGCATAACCATAAACAATAAAGTGGCCATGAGGTACTTTGAATGATGTTTAGGAGATAAATTTCCCATGCATTCATACTTATTAAAAGCTAGATTGATGTTCCACTATTAAAGAATGTGAAGCACTGTGTGATTGATCTAGGAGCTTCTCAAATGTAAAAATAAAAAAATTATCCTATATGGTGATAACATTTAAAGACAAATAGTTAAAATAAACTTGCTATGCACCATCTTTCTCTCTGAAAGGAATGAGAGAGCTAGAGAAAGGACTATGAGTTTCTTTAATTACATCATTTGTACACATTCCATTTATTAATTATTAAATTGCACCCTTTTGTAAATTGGGATACCAATAAGATCAATTGAGAACCTAGTTATAATGGTATGCAATGTTAAGAATAATGGTGTAGAGGAAATAGTTTAACAAATTCAAAAAACAATTTTATATTAATCATTTCAAAACTAAAATAATATTTGGATAACACAGTGGCATTTAAGGATGATATCAGGGATGGTCACCTTGTGAATTAGAAAACATGGAAAGAACATTTCCTATTACCTGCTACTTAAAACCATAACCAATTGCAATCTTGTGTGAATGTGGCTAAAGTTGCAAATATTAAATTAAATATGGGCATAGTTGAGGACACCCATAGAAGATTATGAATTTATTATTACAATAAAAATGCACCGCAAATATTTTATAGTTATAATATGATTGACATGTAAGCTTTGCATTCCCCAAATGATATCTTATTCCTTGATAGCTAGACAAAAAATTCAATCAGAAGGGGAGATTTATTAGAAAATTAAAACATTAAAAGTATTTATACTTAGCAATGACCTTCATTCACAATGTATACAGAAAATGGAGGTGTTAATACAACAACATGGTTTTTGCAATGTGAAACCAAATCATGGATAAACATACGTGTACTATCACAATCAATCAGTACACGGGTTGAGGAAGAACTGATTAAGTTGGATAAGTGCAAATTAGGGTTTTGAATTGTCTCATTAAAGCATTAATCTCCTCACTTCTATTTTGCCAAATGAGTAACTTTTTTGCCTTAACACTTCCAAAATCTATACAAAATATTAAATTTTATCAAGTTCTCCAAAAAGTGAAAGTAAAACTCCACCACTACCTAATGGAAGTATTATTTTGAGAATTCATCCACTATATTTCATTTTTTATGGATTTAAAGTTTAGGGTTAGTTGTTTAGTTCCTGTTTTGAATTTATTTTATTTATTTTTAATCAGTATATCTTAAATTTTAATGTTAAATATTTTATTTTTAAGGATACATTTATGAATTCATAATAATTGTTTGTAATCTCTTTAATATTAGATCTATTGAAGACTATAACTGTCATAGTATAATTTTTAGAAATTTGGTTCAAATCTTTAGTAGGTTCATGCTCAAGCTATAATCTATGTGAAAAATATTATCAAGTTTTATTTACCTTATACGGTACATGGATATTCATAATGAAAGAAAATATATAATGAGTTGCATTCGGACTAAAAACGTACTATCCAAAAAAATTTAAATGGAGTAGAATACTATGTGCATGTAGCATCTCAAGTTTTCTTTGTCTTTCATAGAAAATTTTCAATGTCTATGTGCTACACAAAAATCAGTCAAGATTAATGTGAGTAGATAAAATAAAGTTGGGTTCTTATTGTAAAATTTTTCAATCTAATTACCTATTCTAGACTTTTCATGGTAATTTTGAGTGATGTATTGATGCTTAAGTTGGTTTTTTGACAAGGTCTATACCTTCAAATGAATATAAATCCATATGATACAAAAGAAATATATTTTGATGCAGTAAGATATCAATTGATAAGGGTAATGGAAGGGCCTCCTTATATAGAAGCTCAAAAATTTTATTAGTTATTAAGTTCAACATTTGATTTTTATGGAATGGTGTTACAAATCACTCTAAATTGGTTATTACACTGAGAATATCGTACATAAAAATTGAATACAGTATATCATGAGAATACTTCATACAGTTTGTAAAGCTGCTAAAAATGAATAACCCAAAGGAAAACTTTGTTCTAGAGGAATTAAACCAAAAAGAAAAATAGTTTCTAAATTAGATTTGAATTAATATAAAATATATTATTATACAAATAGTTGTATGCTATACTACAAGAAAGATATAATAAAGATTGAATGAAGATTTTACGTAGCACTCAAATTCAAATCACAATGTAATAAATGACATAATTCGAAGAAAGTTCTATACAAGAAATTATTTTATTTTCCAATTATTTCACACTTGTAAAACCTACACACATTCTATGTTCTACTAAGTATATGAGTTAGCATCATGTTTGTGAGAGAGAGAGAGAGAGAGAGAGATCAAACAATTTTTTTTGCCATCCATGAGATGGAGAAATATATATGCCTTTTCATCAAACTTATCTTGACTTTAACAGTTGAGCCACTTAATATCTGACTTGCATTATGTGTTGATGGTTTTATTCCATATAATCAAACTACATTCATATATTTCTATTGGATGAAACTAGTAATGATGAAGTGGATGATCACACCTTTTATGTTTCTCAGAAGTATTATATTTAGAACATAATGAATAAATTTTAAAATTGATATATTTTTATATTCATTAATATATGAGTAAGAAAAATCATATTAGATAATAGTGTGTTCACATATGATACTGCTATAAATAAAATTCTTATATAGAGATAGTGCTTATCAAAGATTTTCTTACGTATGAAATATTATTAAGGTAAAACATTATTAAATAACCATTTTTGTCCATAATATATGGATATAAGAAAACCATTTACTTTACAACATTGCAATTTTTTTTTAATTTGATTATGTTTACATGTTTTTGCATGTTAATTGCTCATTAGAAGAAAAATAATACATTAATAAAAAAAATTTAAAAAACCCAATCCACCACTAAGGTTGAGTGGGGATCACTAATGGCAAATTCTTAACTCAATCCTACAACAATATCTAGTTTATAGTTTAAATTTTAATTGGACAAAAGGAAACAATCTTTTAAATTATTTATATTAATAGATTAATTTGATTAGTCATAATTTTAACATTATGCAAATAGAGTGGAAATTTTTAATTATATATTTAATACAACGATGGATGCTAAGAGAAAAACTAAAGATAATGAGAAAGTTGAATTTGATTTAAAAGAGAAGAAGAGAGTTAGAGCTCTAAGAATCTACAGGTAGTAAAATTTTGTTGTATAGAGCTATGTTTTTCCTTATATTAGATCAAAGAAGAGCAGTTTCTGGGCGGGAATAACCATTAATGTTACCTAATAGGTATGTGCTTAATTTGAGTAGACAGATTGACTTAAGGACAAGAAAGATATTTAGAGTAAAAAATTATGACTTTCATATTTTATTACAATGTATTTTTATCTTATGCATTAATTATTTTGCACAAGAAAATACAAAATCTTATAACTAAAAATAGTATAATATTTAAGAATTTTTGCTTATCTTTTTTAAATAATGTCTCTATTAAGTACTTAAAATGGATATTCTAGATAAATGGTATAAGATGAAGAGTATATTTCTCTCTCTTTTTTTTGACTCAATGGACCACTGGCCAATACATTTACCAAATGGGACTAGTGTTGGAGGTCTAGTGCAATATGATTAGATGTATCTACTTAAAAGATAATTAATAAATTTTTAATAATATAAATATATTGCCTACTCAATCAAAGTAAAATTTAGTAGTTTTTACAAGTTCTTAAACAAACTCTAGAGAACCATGAAGAATAAAACATACCACAAAAACTTAATGTATGTTGTTTATTTATTTCATGAGAATACTAATTTTTATTCATTTTATTTTGAACCACATGCAAGCAACGAGGATATTGGTGGTTTAGGAACTTCGAAGATATTGCTATCTAGTATATAATAATTGAATGATGTATCAATTAGAAGCACTTCTAAGTACCTCAATGACAAAAGAATCTCAAAAAAAACAATCTATTTTTTTCTCAACTGTGAAAAGTACAACATTTTTTAGTGTGATGATTCAACGAATATTTGAAGACTTTTTTTGTAACTGAGATATAATGTTTATCCAAGAAGAAGTTTAATTACCTGTAAAAGAAATTCATAATAAAATAAAATTCAATGAATTATGACCATTATATGGTTGTAATAATAAGGGATGCTTAGTTAGCTATTAAATAAAAAAAAAGAGAACATTTTTTTATTTGGTAAGATGCCCACATATTAAAGTTAAAGCATTGCATTAAACATACTTTGCAATTATATGGTTTTTAGTGCGTAATTATAATGAAATTATCTATTCTATTTAATAAATTGATTATTTGAAATCCAAATAGGAGGGCATGAATTTTTATTGAAGTAATAATATTTATTTAGTAATGTAAATTCTTTGTATTATTTTTTTCATTTTTAAGTTAAGAATCAAGGTGCTAGTAAAAAGAAGCACAACAAGAACACAAGTGGCACATAAGCATATTAAACATTGCATTTTAGAACCTAACCAGAGAACTGTTGCTCCCCGCTTCCTTCTCTTGGGTCACTGTACAAGGCCGTTGATTTTACTATTTAACAGTTACTCTTACATTTATTTCTCACATGAAGAGGACATCTTAACTTGAAAATTTTGGTTGGGAATAACTCCATTACTGCGTCGGATGTTAGCAATCTATTTTTTCCTCGGAACTTCCAGGAAGAGTTCGACAGTACTTCTGTGGGTTTTTTGAAGAATGCAGTCAGGAAAAATGGTCGCCCAACTCTGTTCTATTATGAAGCAGAGACTTTGGAACTTGCTGAGACCCTAAAGCTTAAATTAATTGGAAATTTCACCTTTAACCACCCTAAAATGGGGCTTATTCAAAAGTACTATGCAAATCTCAAACTAGTTTGTAGTTTGAATGGAGGGTTGACGGGCGGAAGACATATCATGATCAAAGTTGATAAAGAAGTTGACTATGCACTTATATTAAAAGTTATATTGATGACCATTGAAGGTGTTCACGTGAAGGTTCTCAAGTCGGCTCCTTCCTTCAATGCTAGATAAGAAAAACCTATTGTACCCATCCGGTTTAAATTCCAAAGGCTCAAGTTACACTTGTTTAACAAATAGGTTTTGTTTTCACTTAGGGCAATTTATGGTAAGCCTATGAAAATCAATATCTCTACCTTTAAGTTTTCTAAACCTTCCATTGAAAAGATCCTAGTTGAGAGGATATTACAATGCCATTTGATGGTATTGTTTGGATTGGAAGCCCTAATGATATATATTGGTAATCTGTTGAGGTTGACTTCATCCCACACTACTGCTCTAAGTGTTAAATATTTGGGCATTTAGTAGAAACATGCTAGATTGCTCATCCAGAGCTCAGACCTGACGTACCTAGAAATGTGCCCTCTTAGATTGTCACAAATTTAGTGGAACCAAGGAAACAAGAAACGAGTGACCAGGAAATTAATATTCAACATATACAACCTGTTTGGATTGTCCTCAATCAGCAAGATATGCAGCAAGCTACTGCAGCTANGTCCTAATTGAGAGGATAATACAATGCCATTTGATGATATTGTTTGGATTGGAAGCCCAACCTGTTGAGGTTGACTTCATCCCACACTATTGCTCTAAGTGTAAAATATTTGGTCATTTAGTAGAAACATGCTAGATTGCTCATCCAGAGCTCAGACCTGACGTACCTAGAAATGTGCCCTCTTAGATTGTCACAAATCTAGTGGAACCAAGGAAAAAAGAAACGAGTGACAAGGAAGTTAATATTCAACATATACAACCTGTTTGGATTGTCCTCAATCAGCAAGATATGCAGCAAGCTACTGCAGCTACAATTGTAACTGAATCCAATGTAGATCGCCAATCAACTATCACTGCTCAACAAATTTTTGAAGGGAATACTCCCTTAGAGGAATCACAACTGAACCAACATATTCATCAATTAATTGTTCAACTTCTACTGATAGAGACCTAAATTAGCCAACTACTAATATTGCCCACAATGCTAATCCTCCAACTCTTCATGAGTTCTTAATACTGAATGACAAATCTGTTGTACCTATGGAAGCCGCTATTGACTGGTGTAATTTGGGGGATGGACTAGAGATGCNTCCAATCAACTATTACTGCTCATCAAATTTTGGAAGGGAATACTCCCTTAGAAGAATCACAACTGAACCAACATATTCATCAATTAATTGTTCAAACTTCTACTGATAGAGACCTAAATTAGCCAACTACTACTATTGCCCACAATGCTAATCCTCCAACTCTTCATGAGTCCTTAATACTGAATGACAAATCTGTTATACCTATGGAAGCCGCTATTGACTGGTGTAATTTGGGGGATGGACTAGAGATGCATGAATCGACTGATGACTGCTCATCTAAATCATCAAGATCCTTAGCTGATGACCGGCTAAATCCTGAGATGGTATTTCATGCTAATCAAGCTTTTGAGGCAGATTGGCATATTCAAAAAATCCAGAAAGAAAAGAGGGAAAGGTCTTAGGAAACCTAAGTACCTTAATCCAGCTGCTGTCCTTGCCAAGACTTCTGTACAAAGTGGGAGACATTCCGGGGTTTCTAGAATGCCTAGGTGTTCTAGTTCCCTAAATGATCTTTTAACTTTCTTACTTGGAATATCATAGGTTTGGCCAAGGCTTCTGCCTCTATGAGGATGAAAACTTGGTAAGATTACACAAATTGACTTTCTTTGCCATTCTTGAACCTATGGATGTTGATACCAATGCTGCAAAATATACAAGGAAGTTTCCTCATTACAACTTTATATCCAACATTATTAATAAGATTTGGTTTTTTTGTAAAACAAGTTAAAGTGGATGTCATTTCTGCTGTAATCAATTTATGCACTTTTTCATTAAAATTCAACATTACAAATTCCTCCTCACAATTATATATGTGGTTGTTTTGCCGCTTTAAGGTAGGAACTGTGGTAGAGTTTGAAACTAATTGCTGATAGTTGTACTATTGCCTGCATAGGTGGAGGTGACTTTAATCTTTTTGTTTCTCCTACTGAAAAGAAGGGGGGTAGGCCTCTTCACCCTTCCTTATTAACAGATTCAATGATGCTCTAGATAATCCTNTTCAAGATCCTTAGCTGATGACCGGCTAAATCCTGAGATGGTATTTCATGCTTATCAAGCTTTTGAGGCAGATTGGCATATTCAAAAAACCAGAAAGAAAAAAGGGAAAGGTCTTAGGAAACCTAAGTACCTTAATCCAGCTGCTGTCCTTGCCAAAACTTCTGTACAAAGTGGGAGACATTCCGGGGTTTCTAGAATGTAGGTTTTCTAGTTCCCTAAATGGTCTTTTAACTTTCTTACTTGGAATATCATAGGTTTGGCCAAGGCTTCTGCCTCTACGAGGATGAAAACTTGGTAAGATTACACAAACTGACTTTCTTTGCTTGAACCTATGGATGTTGATACCAATGCTGCAAAATATACAAGGAAGTTTCCTCATTACAACTTTATATCCAACATTAGTAATAAGATTTGGTTTTTTTGTAAAACAAGTTAAAGTGGATGTCATTTCTGCTGTAATCAATTTATGCACTTTTTCATTAAAATTCAACATTACAAATTCCTCCTCACAATTATATATGTGGTTGTTTTGCCGCTTTAAGGTAGGAACTGTGGAAGAGTTAGAAACTAATTGCTGATAGTTATACTATTGCCTGGATTGTTGGAGGTGACTTTAATCTTTTTGTTTCTCATACTGAAAAGAAGGGGGGTAGGCCTCTTCACCCTTCCTTATTAACAGATTCAATGATGCTCTAGATAATCCTNTGATCTGTTATTCTTCTTCTTAAATAATTCAATCACCATAAGGAGGTTTCTGGTCTTTCATTCAACAAGTAAAAGTGTCAATTCCAAGTGGGTGCAACTGTTCCTTCATCTAGAAGAAATTGATTACACAATATTACTGGCTTTACTGAAAAGGACTTTCCATTTGCTTATCTTGGAGTTCCGCAATACAAAGGCAGGAGAAAAACAAATCAGTTTGAACAGGTTGTCTAAAAAAATAAAAATAGACTGCAATCATGGTAAAACCAATTTCTGCCATGTGGAGGTAGAATCACCTTGCTCAAAAATATTCTTACATCTTTACCTCTTTATACTATTCAGGTTTTAAAAATCCCTTCCACTACTATCAAAATATTGGAGAAAAATTTTAATAAGTTTATGTGGCATGGTAAGGGTGCAAAAATCTGTTGGACAACCTGGAAGAAAACTAGTAAGCCAGTTAATCAAGCAGGATTGGGTTTCAGATCTCTCAATGACTCTATGGATATTAATTTTTTGAGGTTGTGGATGAAATTTAGAAAAGTTGATTCCTTATGGGCAATATTCATGGCTGTTAAGTACTGTCCTATGGTTCACCCTCTTGAAGTTACGACTAAGATTAATCACTTAATCACTTGGAAGGAAAACCCAAAATATAGAACTAAAGCAGATACATTCTCTACTTGGGATCATCATGGGAAGTTAACCTTTTGGTATGACGATTGGACTCATGAATGGTCTTTGGCTGATTTGTATGGTAGCCCTTGGGACATAATGGCGAAAGTTGTCGATTTTTGACAGAATGGTACATGGAATCTGCCTGCTCTTCTTCAAGTTCTGGACATTGCCGATTCTCATTCTATTGCTAAAATTCCAATTGGTATTCACACATTTGATTCTATGTTAAAAAGGCTACGATCTACTCCTTTTGTGCTCAAACTCTTCTACCAATGTTAAATGGCTGTGGAATGCATTTCTCGAGCCCTTTATTTCTTTTTTAATTGGAGACAGAGGGACAAGCTTTAATCTACTGATGACATTCTCATGCTTAAGAGAACTAGACTAACTTCAAAATGTCATCTATGCAAGGAGGAGGAGGAATCTATTGTGCATTTGTTTTTCTCCTATAGAATTGCTTCTTTTGTTTGGCACAAAGCTGCTGCTTTATTTAGCCTTTTCATTCCTATCTGTGGCTTTCAAATTTTATTTATGGCTGTACGGATTTGGTGACAATCTTCTAATCTCATATTCAGCTCCCTTCCTTGTATGATTTGCTGGTTCTTTTGGACTATCATGAGCAATACTAAGCATAATGTAAAGATTGAAATTCAGAATTCTGTCTTCTGTAATAGTATGCTTAAATTGTCAAAATCATCAAGTTCTCTAAAAGAAATATTAAAAACTTGGATGACATTGCAGGAAAGCTTAATCTCTCTAAACCTATGTGTAGTAGGATGATTATTCATAAACCTCAGCTGATATACTGGACCAAGGCTGAGAAACACTGGATCAAGGTTAATGTAGATGGGAGCTTTAACAAATCTGCCTGTTTAGGGGATGTATACAGAGATTTATACTGGTGAACTACTGCTTTGGTTTTCATCTTCAGGTATTGTTAAATCTACTTTAACTTCTAAAACGGAGGCCACACTAGCTGCCATTAAGCTGGTGGAGTTCCCTGGTTGTGGAAATGGACTCACTAATATTATCAAAATGTCTTATGGGTATCTCTTGCATTCCTTGGTTTATAAAATTAGCTGTTAATTAGATTCATGTCTTTATTAGAATATGTTAAATCAAGTGGACTTATACTGCTATGGGAGGGCAACAGACCTGCTGATTCGATTGCTAAAGCTGCCATGTTTTTTGGTAAACCTTTTTGTAGCCTCACTCCCTCTTCTTCTTTGGCTGTTTTGATTCATGGGGATANGCCAAAATATAGAACTAAAGCAGATACATTATCTACTTGGGATCTTCACCATGGGAAGTTAACCTTTTGGTATGACATTTGGACTCATGAATGATCTTTGGCTGATTTGTATGGTAGCCCTTGGGACATAATGGTGAAAGTTGTCGATTTTTTACAGAATGGTACATGGAATCTGCCTGCTCATTCTATTGCTAAAATTCCAATTGGTATTCACACATTTGATTCTATGTTAACTAAAAAGGCTACGATCTACTCCTTTTGTGCTCAGACTCTTCTACCAATGTTAAATGGCTGTGGAATGCATTTCTCAAGCCCTTTATTTCTTTTTTAATTGGAGGCAGAGGGACAAGCTTTAATCTACTGATGACATTCTCAAGCTTAAGAGAGTTAAACTAACTTCAAAATGCCATCTATGCAAGGAGGAGGAGGAATCTATTGTGCATTTGTTTTTCTCCTATAGAATTGCTTCTTTTGTTTGGCACAAAGCTGCTGCTTTATTTAGCCTTTTCATTCCTATTTGTGGCTTTCAAATTTAATTTATGGCTGTACGGATTTGGTGACAATCTTCTAATCCCATATTCAGCTCCCTTCCATGTATGATTTGCTGGTTCTTTTGGACTATCATGAGCAATACTAAACATAATGTAAAGATTGAAATTCAGAATTCTGTCTTCTGTAATATTATGCTTAAATTGTCAAAATCATCAAGTTCTCTAAAAGAAATACTAAGTACTTGGATGAAATTGCAGGAAAGCTTAATCTCTCTAAACCTTTGTGTAGTAGGATGATTATTGATAAACCTCAGCTGATATACTGGACCAAGGCTGAGAAACACTGGATCAAGGTTAATGTAGATGGGAGCTTTAACAAATCTGCCGGTTTAGGGGATGTATACAGAGATTTATACTGGTGAACTACTTCTTTGGTTTTCATCTTCAGGTATTGTTAAATCTACTTTAACTACTAAACCGGAGGCCACACTAGCTGCCATTAAGCTAGTGGAGTTCCTTGGTTGTGGAAATGGCCTCACTAATATTATCAAAATGTCTTGTGGGTATCTCTTGCATTCCTTGCTTTATAAAATTAGCTGTTAATTAGATTCATGTCATTATTAGAATATGTTAAATCAAATGGACTTACACTGCTATGGGAGGGCAACATACCTGCTGATTTGATTGCTAAAGCTTCCATGTTTTTTGGTAAACCTTTTTGTAGCCTCACTCCCTCTTCTTCTTTGGCTGTTTTGATTCATGGGGATACTATATCCTTCCCTTATTTAAGGGCCTCATCCTTTATGTAATCCTTCTTGATGCTTAATGCTTTCTCTTTTTTGGTTTAAAAAAAACAACACAATTCAGAAGAATGTGGAGGCAGAGCAGTACCCGAGCTTCCATTCATGTTTTCTTGTACATTCTATTAATTATACAACTACAAGAGTGCCCTTATTATCTATGAAAAAAAAGGAAGAAGAATGTAAATGAAGAATGGAATATAAAAAATTTTATTCCAACTAACATTAGATAAATGGTTAGGTGTAAATAAAGCGATATCCTAGCAAGGATAGAAGTAAGATATTACAAGGAAAAAATAATAAATACAGCGAAAATTCTAAAAATGTGATTCAATATTAGAACAATGGGTTCTTTGCATTTCCTCATAAAATTACAACCAATTATGACACCTTCTATACTAACCTTCCTGTGGAAATCCTACAACCGGTTGATGGAAGAGAAATTCATTCATTTACTTCTCAGACATATCTCAATTTTATCTAACAGCTTTGCAACTGCTACTATATTGTCACTACAACTAACAACTATATAAGTTGCCTAACAACTACTATAGTTGTTAGTTGTAGAGAATGTACGTTAGTAGAACATACAAAAGAACCATCATTTTCATTTATATAATAGCCAAAAATGTGAACAAAATAATATGAACTCAAGTGATGGTAGAACACACCAAATAAACATCATTTTCATTTATAAGATGAATGTAATGACAATATAATGAAAATTTTTCTATCTACTTTCATAGTATACATAAGCTCATGTTTGCATCATTTTTCATGTTTCAGACGATTGATGCTCATTTAAATGGTATGGGAATGTATTCCATTCATACATCGCTACTTATACCTCAGGACATCCATAAAAACTCTTCGACAGGTGTTTACGGCAAAAAATTAAGGTTTGAATTGGCGCACCCGTGATAGAGACCGACACACCCATTGGCATCAATTATTGATGTTGCACATGTTTAATGTCCAATTAAATATTTTGGGACTATGTTTCAATCATAACTTCCCATAGCTCACCTAATCCATAAATCCATTCCAAGAACCTAATTTTCCAAAATTTGAGTTTGAATTGGCACTCTCATGCATTAACCATATCATGTGGCCTATTTGGCCCTAGCATGCTAGGCCTAGGCACCCCCATACCAAGGACTGCCACACAGACACAGGAAATCTATCTTAGTAGCACTCATGCATTCGTTTTGGGCACAATCGTGACTTTCAACAACCTGATTTCATTTATTTGGTCTTTATTGACAAGATCAAGCTCATAAGGCCAAAATTAAATATGGGAAAGTGTGTGATGGTGCAATAGAAAGATCCTTGACCCTCCATCTAAGAAAATTGCCATTCGGTTGGATGTCATCAGAATTGTATAGTTTTATATGGTTACTTTCTGGAAATGTTGCAAAGAGAGGCTGACCGTTGAAAAGTAGGTGGGCACCTTTCTTTTTCTAGATTCTCAATCCTTGTCCCTCAACTTAGCATATCAATCTTTTCTAGCATATCATTATGTGCTTGTTATGATTGCTCACACTTAACTCAAGAATTCATGTTTTGTAAATCCCCCTCGCATGGAACTTTTACTTGCTCACACCAGATAGAGCATTCATTTCACATCATTCAAATGCTTCTTAGGAGAGTCAACACCTTGTTGACAAGTCTCATTTTTAGATGTGTAACTGAATGTTGGTAGCAATACTTTGATAAGCATTGTATTTAATTAAATAGCCTTTGTAATGTTTTAATTTTAATTAAGTATATAATAATCATCATGGCTTAGGATTTTAGGGGTTTATTCACCATGACACTGGGGGTGTTTTGTGATTTTTCCAAAGTCAGAAAACATCTCTACACATGTAACTCTAATTTCTAAGTTTGGATGGTTATTTTACTTAAAATAATTATATAAATTAAAATATAAATCATAAAATTATGAGATTTATTTTGGTAGGTTCCCTGTGGTCAGAAAACTTATGGAAAAATACAAGTTAATTTTAGCATTTGTATAAATTACTAAAGTTAATTAAACCCTAAAAATTCATAAAAATTAAAATAAGTTTAATATACTTTAAAAATTATCAAAAATGATTCCACACTGTAAATCACACTTATTTTAACTCACTGTAAAAATTTGAAATTTATTTGATTTATTTTTATCATCAAGATTGATTTTTTAAGTAAAATGACATTTTTTGCATTAAAATAATTATAATAAATTAAATATAATTAAAAAAAGTATAAAAAGTGGATTTCTGAGTCCCTCATGATTAGGAACACTTAGGAAAAATAAAATTTATTTTTAAATAAATACTTTATATTCAATCCTATTTTTTATTTAAAAAAAATTAAAAATTTCAAAAATAGTTCAAAATATTCCTAATTACTTCATGATCACTTGAGACTCATTAGAATATTTCCCCTAATTTTTCTAAGTTAAATATAAATTTTTAAAAGGCTAAAAATGCATTTTCTCTTATTTTTCATTAAAATAATTATAATAAATAAATTAAAAAACACAAAAAAATGAAAACTTTTTTTCCTTGAGTTTTATGGACTCAGAGGGATTTAATAAAAATATAAAAGTAATTTTTGTAATTAAAACATATTTTTTATTTAATTAAATCATTAAAATCAATAAATAATTTAAAAAATTATAAAATTTTGTTCAAGTGGTCCTCTGACCTAGGCGAACCTCTAATAATTTTCCCATGACCAAAAACTTTATTTTTATTAGCTAAATAAATTAAAATTGAAAATCTATTTTTTAAGTTAAAATAATTATCTAAATTAAATTATATTTTAAAAAATCACATTTTATCCTCTGATATCTTAGTTGCCCCATGAATTGGGTACTCAAAAAATTTCAAAGTCATTTGAATTATACTTAATACATTATGGAGTAGAGAGCCCTAGGGCCAAAATAGTCATATTAGGTTTTTGGTGCCTTAATCAAAATTTAGGATTAACTAAGGAAAATATGTGTAATTTTGATCCTAATAAACTCTTTTGGATGTTTGAAACATAATTGGTTTAAAGGTAGAAACCAATTTACCACCTTTCATGGTAAGGGCAAAATTGTACTTTTATGAATCATCATGTTTTTACAGTCAATCAAAATTGGATGATTCTAAAGTGATGGGCTTAGATTAGGAGGATGATAATTCACTTATTTTAAGCCCACAATTGGATATATTATGATATTTTAATAAAAATACATATCACTTCAATTAATATTTTGATATATACAGATTTACCCTTTAAAATTGTTAGGGTTTGGTAGTGAACTAGGCTTAATTTAAACTTGTTTAATGAGGTTTAGAAAGGGTAAGATGATTGATAATCAACACTTTTAAACACTAAAGGACAAACTTTAGTGGTGGGTACAAAATTTTTAATGACTTGAGCTTAAACCCAAATCATAGGATAACTTAGGAATTCACTGAGGTTCTCCTCAGGATTTTTGGCATCCCTTAGTTCTTCCTCTTTTGGATTCCATAAAAATGTTCCAAATTTGAGCCTATCTCATTTCACACCTCTTTGTCTGATCTTTGAAAATTCATATCCTTTGAAAATCTTGGAGACAATATTTTCTAATCTAAATTGAAAGTTTTCTTAAGGAATTTCGGTCATTTAAGATGTAATTGTCTATACGGGTTTGCCTCTATAGGGAGCTTTAAGAACCCAGGTAATATAAACCCTATCTAATCTTCCATATTAGGTAGAGGAATTTGTCAGCTTATATAAAAGGTTCGCAGACCAAATGGATGTCATAAATTCTTTAGTTTATTTAATGAAACCTCATCAGAAAGTAGTGTATCTATTCCTCGGGATAGATGCATTACTTGTGGTGTTGTGCTCGATCATTTAAACTACTGTTTATATGAGATCGGTTCGGTCTCATTTCCTTAAAAACTTAAAATGTTACCTTTTTCAAAATTAAAAATTACTAGTTTTTCTAAAAATCAAATTTATATATATTATTAAATCAAATTAAAAAAACCTAATAAAAAAAAAGATATATAACCGCGTCGACAGGGTGGTGGAAGAAGCATGGAAACATAATGATGTTGACAGTGCATGGTATGTTCTATAGAAGCTTCATAAGAAGGTGATAAGTGCTTTGAGGTCGTAGAACTGGAATACTTTTGGTGATGTGCATAAGTGAGTTAGAGAGGCAAAAGGGGTTGTTAGTAGGTTGGAAGTTCTGGTTAGTATATTGGAAGCTCTAGATGAATGCAGTTCTGGCATGATGGAGGAATTTACTATGGTCATAAGGAATTAATGCTTACAATTAAATAGGAGGAAGACTTACTACAGTAGAAGGCTGAAGAGATTTACTTTAATGAGGGATACAAAAACACTAAATATTTTCATGCCACAATTAAACGTAAAAGGAACACTAGTGCAATCTTGAGGATTAAAAAGGATGATGGGGATTGGATAACTAATCCAATGGAACTTGGGAAAGTGCTATCAAATATTTTGTTAAACTCTTTGATTCTAATTTATAAGTATGTCTAGTTTATGAGGAAGTGTTCAAACTACGATTTTTAGGAAAATGACCAAACTACCTTAAATCAATTTCAAAATACTACCAACGTTCACCATATTTTTGTTGATTAATGTATTAAGCATTCCTTGCATTCAGACTATTCCTTTTTTTTAACATTTATTGGTTCCATTTTATGAATTAAATATAAATAAAGGTAATTATAAAATTTTGAAAAATTATAATTTTACTAAACTCAAAATTTTAATAATTTTATCAAGGTAGACTTTATTTAGGTGAATTAAAAGTTAAGAAAGGATATATTTGTAAATTTAGGAGAAATTACAAATTTACCAAATCAAACTTTCAAATTAAGTTAATTTTACTGAAATTTTTTTATTAATGAATTTCAAGATGATTTCAATCAGATCCTTTAACTTTATGTTTCTTGTTTATTCATTTTGAGCTTTAAGGGCATTCTTGTAATTTTATTTTTTTTGTCAATTTCAATAATTTCCATACAAATTGTCATGTAAATTTATCCAAATTTTGATAGAATGTTTCAATTAGTAACTTATATACTTCCAAATTATACTATACATCAACTAACCTTCTAATCATTTTAAAACTTTAAATTCTAAAAAATTTGCTAATTGCACTTGTGACCTTTTGCACATTGTATCAATCCAACAAAAGTTTTGATTAAGCCACAATATCCCAATTATTTAACTATATTTATATTAGAATTTTCAATCATTCATCATTTTTTTTATTCAATTTTAAACAATAAAGGTTCAAAATGTAAATAATCTATTTCCAAGCAAACCCTTTTTAAGAGAAATTGAATAAACTAATGTAGAACAATTAAAGTCATTGTCTAGCTGAATGAGGTGATCAATCATAAGACATTTGAAAATTTTCAAGTATCTTTATATTTTTCTCATTTTTATTTTAATTTTTTGAATTAATTTGTTCTGTAAAGGAAAAATCAGAAATAAATTCTAATTGATTCATTTTATTAAAAAAAATATATAAAGATATCACATGGCTAAGAAGATCAATCAAGCAAAATTTCAGCCTTATGTGATTTATTTTAGAATTTTTATGAATTACTGTTGATTTAATGGTTTAAAATTTTTTTTATATCTATTTGATGTTACCAGACTTTGATTTTATTCTTATTAAATTTTCATTGTTTTCTTAAATCCAACACATTTTACTTTGTATTTTTATCATTTTTCTTTAATTTCCTATGAATTTTTAAAGTTTTGTAAATTTTCTTTGATTTTATTAATTCTGAAAAATCATAATTTCCTATTTAAAGCTTCATCTGACGTGGTTAACTGTTCATCTGCCCCATCAGCTCCTTTTTCCACACATCTTACTTCAATTTACTACCCCAACTGTGTCAGATTTTGCTTCAGCTCCACTATCTCTATCTTTTGCACGATTCGAACACTGACACACCATAAGAAGTCATCTTTACTTCTAAACTCTAAACTCTTCTTTACTTATCTTGAAGTTACACATGTTGGTTCTAACCTATAGCACTTAATAGGTGAGACCAATATGGGGGAGCTCAAAAGGAGTCTCATAGAACTGTTTGGCCTTAGAGTTAGCCCTGGGTGGTGTGGTCTTGGTCAGTCTTTCACACACATACACTTGTACCTGCACTCACAACCTAAACCCCAACCCAAACATACCTAGCTTGATCCTCTACTCTATTAGAAACTCATGAGGATGGTCCCCCAAACCATTAGCCTTGGGCTAATGTTTGGATAAGACCAACACATGGAGGATCCATAATGGGAGTTCCTTTGGTCTCTGATCCCGACTGTTTATATGCAATAGTATAACAATATATTTGATTATATTTTCACTTATCTTTCCTTACTTTGCAATAGTACCAAAAACTTGATCCTGAGAAAATAAGAATTTAAATTTTTAACTTAATATATATAGTGGGATACTATGCATGTTTACATATTATTATCAAGTAATATAGGACTTTTTGATTAAGCCCCGAATATCGAACCCACAGGGATTGTTCACAGTATGCGATAATTAAAGTAATCAAAACTTCTACTTTAAAAAGATAAATACTTAAACTATAGTTTTTATCATAGGAATGAAATTTGAACTCTTTTTGGTATTTTTAATGTTTGAAATAAAAACTTACAAAAGATAACTTGAGTTTATGTAAAAGAAAGCATTGAATACAAAATATCTTTCTCCTTATCATGAATCAGTAATAAGTATAGGAATTCTGTTATGGAAGTATTCAAATTATGTTGTGTCATATAGGAGCAATATTATTCTTTACCCTTACTAGAGATGTTATAAAGAACATTGGCTAATTTAAAGTTTGAATAGATACTAGCTCTCACTCTAGAGCTCTATTAGTTCTCTCCACATGGGGGCTAACATATCGTATCAAAAACTAAAGTTATAAACCAAGTTGGGGGCTTTTGCCTGTCACTCTAAAGTCCTCTAACTCTACACCCGTCAAAGATTATATCCTTATTTATTTGCACTCAATCATATGAACTACATTCTCATTCATACAATCTCATGTGATTCATTCTAATTGTTGACTGAGACAATACTATCCTGGTTCTTACATATTCTCACAACAAATTTTAACATGTAGATGAGTGAGATCAAGAAGTAAATGAAGTGCATGGAATTAAATCATCACAACTTCTTTTAATATTAAAGATTAATACTCTCCACAACTTCCATCAAACACTTTAATTATGTATCATTTTAAGAAGAAAGATAAAGAAAACTACTCAAAATTCATGGAGAAAACAAAACTACACTTTAATTTAAAAGTAGAAATCATTGTCAAACCAACAAGAAGTCTCAATTAAAACCAAAAGTAGTTTAACCAAAGATAAAAAATTATCTCAAATCCTACACCAAATTCTTGAAGTTCCTTTGAATATCTTCTCTCTTACAACACTTTTAACTATCAAATTAAAACTATAAACAAAAGGAAAATAAAATTGTGGTGCCTGAAATTTTCTTCAAAAGCTTCTCCACGGACTTCTTCAAGAACCTTTCAGAACTTCTTAAGATTTTTCAGGACTCCCCTTTCAAAAAGTCTCAACTTCCTTCTTTTATAATTTTCTAAGAGGTGCCTTGGTATCTCTTCAAAATGTGTCCTGATTCGATATATTTACCAAGGGATGCCTCTTTTCATAAGTTCTTTAATTAATTTTTTTTCCTTGGTGGTTATAACCACCCATTTAGCCAAATGTCTCTTCAAAATTCATCAAAATGAATTAACCTGATAAGTAACTGTCACTGGTGCTTAAGCGTGGGGCCTCTGGCGCTTAGGAGCGGCCTTCTCTGTTTCATTGGTGCTTAAGCGTCGAATCTGAAACTTAGGTGCCAAAATACTTTTGCACCATCTTTATATTTTTGCTCCAAATTTGATCATTTTCACTCCTTTTAGCATTTTTCACCTTTTTACTTGTACATGAAAGAANGAGCTGACTCAGAAGGCGGCGTCAAATAGGAGCGCGCCGCGTGGCTTTTCGACGGATCCGAGGATACTAGTCAGCCCGCGGTTTGAATAAATAAATAGGATATTTAAAAAAATTCAGAAAATAGCTCTTAAACTTCAAAAATCCATATCTTTGTGTAAAAAATTCAAAAAGATAAAATAAAAATACCTACTTGCTCAGTTAACAGAGGAGAACCATGTGGAATTATTTTCACATTAAATTGATGCATAAATTATTTTTTTAAAAATGAATTAGGGTTAGGGGTTTTTCAATTCTCCATTCATGTTGCCCAAAATTTTTATATGTTGTAGCCTGTGCCTAGATGCACAATTTGAGCATTTTTACAAAGACATAGGAGATCTCTAGATATAGATCTTAATTTTCTAAGTTCTTAAGCTTTTTTTGTTCAAATAATTATAGAAAATTGTATATGGCTTAGAAAATTCTACAAATATTCATATGAGTTCTCTCTGGCCAGAGTAGTCTTAGGAAATAATTTTATAATTTTTAAAAATCAAAACATCACTATTTGAAGTAAACCCCAATTTGTTTAAAATATTTAATTTGGAGAATATAAAGATCAAAATCATTTGATTTTGGTTCTCCACTGTGATTAATAAGTCAGAGAATTTACCATAAAAATTTCAAAGGATTTTGAGATCATTTAATATTTTTAATTAGTTTTTAAAGATTATTATTAAAGTTAAAACTTAAATGATTTTTAAAAATCAAAATATAACTCAAAAAATTATCAAACTTAGTTTTTTTAGTTCTCTGATATTAGGG